>JAWNNX010000680.1:0-82500 GCA_035044505.1 Zaprionus lineosus
TCCTGGTAACATCCTGTCAACTCGTATGTCCTGACGGTTCAGTTGCTATGTCGGCTCTGGTATCCTGTCAGTAAAAATACCTGTAACATCCATTTACTGGTTAATCAATGGTTTCTTCATACTAAAATTGCACATACAGTTTGGAAGCCACTGGGTTCTTATTATACTTGGGGGAAAAATCATTAAGTGCATAATCATATAATATAATTTTCATTGCATTTTTATCTTTTTTTTCCACTTCATCATTTTCAGTCCGTTATCCTGGTTATCCTTGTTATCACTTAAAATCGACTTCAGTTAGAAAGTCCTTGAAAAATCCTCGTCAAATTGCACTACAATTGACTCAAAGATAGAACATTTTTGAGCTCTGGTCCTTGAATATCCTTTCGATTTTAAAAAGGATACCCATTTTTATACTCCTGAGAAGCCGCTCTATCAAATGGCATACTACGATTTTCAGGATCTTTCAAAAAATTTTCCAATTTTTTTTTTCAAGGGGGAGGCATGCAAAATTTGTCATAAAAACACAAAAAGGACGATAACTTGGCCATTTTAAGGACTAACTTTAACTCCTTTGGCACAGAGGTGCGGCTTAAACTATAAAATCTGATAAGACTGTTAAAAGGACGAAAAGTCCTTTAAAACTCATATTCTGCAGGATATTTCGTTATTTCAAAAACAAGCCATATCTCTGGAATGTCCTTTCAGATCCTGGCCAATTATGTGTTAAACAAATTGTATAAGCAAGGACTAACATCTGGACAAAGGACATCCGGATCCGACTAACGGTTCTCGAGATATCAACAATTTAGTGACGTTTGATTGCTTCCAGCGCGCCCCGGGACGAAAATTTTCCAAGTCAATGAAGTCTAGATAAGCACGGTATCCTTGAATACCATTCGATAGATTTGCTCCTTGTGATTCTAACGCACTAATTTTTTTTCAAATCCGTAAGGATATGGCCAAGTTAGATCCTCCCTATTGTGCAGTGCAGCCCTCGAAAGTAGGCAGCACATTTTTTCGTTGCAAAGTTTTTTTTTTTTTTTTTTTTGAAACAAAAAAATCTTCCCCCTGAAAGTATGCTACGAATTTTGGGCGGCTGCCGATCGCTGACCGCTGATCTCGGTGATCGATGCGAGATACCTAATTATAAAAAAGTACCAGGCTAACAGAATCAACTAGAGGCTGAAAATTGTTTGAGTGACTTTTTCGAGTGACTTTTTTGAGTGGGTTTTATTTGTTGAAATTTAAATAAATTTAAATAAATAAATATATAATTATAACTCGGCCATTGGTTAAGTGATTTCTTTGATTCTTGGACAACATGATGAGGTTATCCTGCAGTATCCAGAACATGCAGGACTTTCGTCTATATATATATATTTTCGTAGATATATATATATATATATATTTATATATATTATTAAATATTGGAAAAATTATAATTTGCATTTAACAGAATGCGAGTAGCCAGCCTCAAGGACATTGAAAATGATAAGAACATAATATATATATATATATAAATATTAAGTATAATGAAGGAATTTCATATTAAATCGGATATATAAATATTTATATACTTTAAAATCGATATAATTATTTATCGATTAATTGTATCTCTCTATTGTATCCTGCAGACAGAGCTTGTGGAGTTCCCACGGACGACGTATGTCCCGCAGAAACTCCCCAAAAAAGAAAATGAAAACAAAAAACCTTTGAAATGAAAACTTTCGCAACGGTTTTCCGAGCACTTTCCATTTGACAGTTGACAATTAATAACTGTACTTTCAGTAAAATCCATTTGCGGAAAAGTGTAAAGCGAATTGCAATGCGAGTTTCCAGCTCCAGAAATTTTCTGATTCCAAACTTCAGGACTGCCTAATGTGGGGACTGAGACAAGGTTTGGGGCTTTTGCGGCGACGGGGCGTGGCATTGGGGTACGGGCTGTTGGCAGGCAGGCAGGCAGGCAGGCGGTACTCTGGCTCTTCAGGGGGAGGGACGCTGATATGGGGTGCAACGACATTTGCCCATCCAATGCCAGAGTAATTCAAGTGTGTGCCCGATACTCGTGTGTGTACAACGGGTAACCTACACTTTTAGTTCTGCTCACATGTGTGTCTACAGAAGTGTGTATGAGTGTGTCTGTGTGTGTGTATGAGTGTGTCTGTGTGTGTGTGTGTAAATGTAAGGGTGAACCTTTTACTTCTTGCATACAAAGATTCTTTTTTGATGATAAATTAATTTATTATGTTCGAATTGAAGCACTCGCCGGCAGAACGAGCATCCAAACCGGAGTCAGACCCAAGGATCCGAGGAAGAGGACTGCGGCCAGGACCGAACCAATGCTGTTAATGCGAGCGGATGTAACAGCCATTGCCGAGCCAAGGCTGGGACTATGTAAATGAGCAAATACACACACACACACACACATGTATACACACATGCACACTCGGAAAACTTTGAAATATGTGTTTGTGTTTAAATGGCTCGAAGTTCGGACTTAGATACCCAGGCGAAGGCAGGCGAAGGCAGGCGAAGGCAGGCGTCGATTTGAGGGCAGAATCTATATGACTCTGAGCTTGTGTGTGTGCGTCTGTGTGTGTGTGTGTAAGTTAATGTGTGCCCGTGTATGGGTTTCAACCCTTTCACAAGTGTGCGTATGCAATTACAGCTACAACAGCAGCAACAAGGACTATAGAAATAATGAACAACACCATCTGACCACTCGAATAATTTGGATGTGTCGGTCGAGAGGGATGTCCGGGTGGGACGGGCGATCCGGGCGGTGCGGGTGAGCTGGGTGATGTTTTAATTGAAAGCATTGCCAGAATGGCGAACCAAATGTGACAAGGACCAACGACCACCCAACCAAGCGCCCACCCACCCGGCGGCTCGAAAGGACCGAAAGGGCTGAAAGGCGGTCCAAGAGCCTTTCGTATGCCAAAGATGGCCGACGTCCAAGGCACATGCGTTGATAGCAGCGCACAATCCGAGCAAATTTGAGCAACCTCGCATCCTCGCATCCTCGCATCATAGCTGTCAAAGCCAAATTCTGGGACTTATATGTGGAATGTGAGTCCAGTGACAATATCAGTCAGGCGATCATAGCGCTGCCAAAGGAGCTTTATGAAATATTTGCCCGCTTTTATCAGCCGGCAAAAGGAGAACAATAAAAAGCCCCAAGTCGAGTTTCAGCTTTGAAATAGATTTCGCCACGGCCATTGCCATGGCAGCGAAAAGTTCTGCACATGCACAGAGCAATCCACATAGGTGAAGGGCAGGCAGCTGGTGGTGCACAGGACAGGATTGAGGTTCAAGGCGGAGGGGTGGGGCGACGACTGGCCATGCGAATGGAGGCAGAGCCCGGAAAGCAAAGAAAGTCAAAGAACAAATGTCTACGACTCCGCACCGTCAGCGTTGGCGTCACCATTACCAACACCCCCTTTCCGCCCCTGGATAACCAAAGGACCTTTGTGAGGGACAAATCGAAGGCTCAAGCATTGCCAAGAGATACTCTATAAAATCGAAAAAAAACATGAGAGAAAGGAGAATGTCCTGATTTTTATTACATTTTATTCTCTAAGGGTAGACCATGTATTTCATTAGGAGGAAATATCCTGGCAGATATTACGGGGTATCCTGTAAAAGTTGAGGTTATTTGGCGGGCAAACAAATCCTAGAATTAACCCCGCTTGGGGATCAGGTAAATCGGACGAAAAATTTTGGAACTTCTAAAGCGACAAAGTTAAACCGACCAGCGGTATCTGGGCTACCCTGCAGGCAGTGCCAGTGTGGCCTCCAAGGATAATGTAGTCAAATTGAAGTTAAAGAATAGGAAACAAACTTTTTGAATGCTCATAGATGTAAAGAAGGGCAGCGCACAGTTAGACAAGCTATGGGATACCCTTTAATACTCGAAGGATAAAGTGTTTGCCAGGACAACGTCAGCAACATTAACTTGATCTTATAAGAGAAAGGATACTTTAGATTCCTTCGTTCGATCAGTTAGTTCGGTGGACTTGAAGTCGATCATCCTCTGAATTTATAAGGATACAACTCTGGAGGCGGAGTGCCACGTCTCGAAACGCGTAGAGACAACCCAACGGAACCAAGCTCAACTCAGGCGATTCGGAACAAGCTCCAGCTCCAGCTCCAGCTCCAGTTCTAGTTCCAGTTCCAGTTCCAGCTGCAGCTGCAGCTCTAACTCCAGTTACAACTTCGGTTGGAGTTTTACCCACCAAAACGAATGCCGGCATAGGAGTGTGCTTCTGTGTCTGTGTGTGTGTGTGTGTGTGTGTGTGTGTGTGTGTCTGTGGCCTGATGGGTGTATGCGTCCTAACGGTGGATATCGTGCTCTAGAGACCAAATGGAAACTTAAGCCTTTCTTTTGTGCCAGGCTAAGGACTCTCATACTGTCCATGAACCTTTGTGGCGCTTTGGCTTTGGCTTCGCAGCTGCAATGCTGAGTGAGAAAGCTGAGGGAGAGAAGCTGGAGAGAGAAGCGAGAAGATACCGAGGTGAAGAAAGAGAAGGGAAACATGGGACGAGGGACGGCTGGCGGGTGGCAGGGGGGCGAGAAGTGAGTGCGAAAGGGAGACAGAGAGGCGAAAGAGTGGGGACGGGGAGCGTCCTTTTCAATGCATCCTTTTTGGTGCACGCAAAATTCGTGTTGTTGTTCGTCTGCCCAGCGACCATGCGCAAGTGTGTGCGGTTATATGCATGGGTGTTAGTGTGTGCGCGAGTGTGTATGTGTGTGCGTGTGTGTGTGTGTGTGTGTGTGTGGTTGAAAATAGCGTGTGGAGTGCACTGTCCTTACATTGTCTTCTTCTCACTGCGGCGCAAGCAGAAAGGCACACACTCACACTTATATCGAAGCACACACAAATTCACACACACACACACACACAGACACATATATACAAGCATACAGAAGCTCAAACACACACATGGAGCAAACATACAAAGTGAAGTTGGATATAATGGGGAGCAGGGACGAACGAGGTGGGGCAATGGTAGGGGCGAGCAGGACACACACGGCAGGACACACAACGCTCGCTCGCACGCTCGCTGGCTCGTTAATAAGAGCCGCAAGGCCCACTCCCAGCTCCCAGCTCCTAACTCCCAGCTCCCAGCTCCCAGCCCTCAGCTCCCGAAGCCAACCGCCGGGCACAGCGGCTGCACATCGGCGCCATCCCCGCCAGTCCTTCATCCAGCACTCCCGCTATGCTGCAGGACTTCTGCCTCCCCCCCGCCCATGAGGCGTATCGTCCACCAGATTCGTTCTGGCTAAATGCGCGCCGCTGTCCAAAGCACATGCGATATATGTACTTAAAAAAAGAAAGAGAGAAGGACATAGAGTACGGGGATAGAGGGAGAGAAATGGAGAGAGAGAGAGAGGGAGAGAGAGAGAGAGAGAGAGGGCACAGAATGCAGTGGGGAAAGGATGGCAAATGGGGAAAACGGGGAAAATAATGAATAAAAGAATCATTAAGCCAGCGAATGTGTGCGACGACGATGCTGGATGCAAGGATACACGGCAACAAGGATACACACAGGGCATCACGGGTATCGGGCAACGGCAACGGGCAACGGGCAACCGGCAGCGGGCAGCGGGTGAGGCAACAACCAACGTTGCTGCTACGTCCGAGGCTCCTACTCGCCAACCCAATCCGCGCCTACCACTCCCCCCCTCCTCCTCCCCCTCCCCGCTCCCCGCTCCCCGCTCCCTTGAGCTTGCTGCATGGCTGACATTCAATGACTTCTCTAACTTTTCAGTGGGTTTTATTCCATTCTTCCTCTTCTTGCCACGCTTACCTCTTCTTGTTGTTGTGTTTGCTTGTTTCCTTCTGAGTGTGTGTCTGTGTGTTTATGTGCATTTGCGCGCGCGTGTGTGTGTGTGTGTGGCAAGCATGAAAGGTGTGTGTTTTTGTTCTTTCGACTTTTTCAAACAAACGCGAATGCGAATGCAATTCTGACTTGGGCTTTGCACCCGCACCCACACCGCACCCACTTTACCCACTTCATCCACCTCCCACCTACCACCTACCACCTCCCACTTCGACCACACGACCCACTCCTGCACCTTTTCACCATTTGCTTTCTCTCTTTTGCCCACTCAAATCTTCGTTTATTCGGAAAATCCATTTGTCCACCTTGAAGATAGAGGAGCCCGCCACTCACTCTCCAAATCCCGCCAGCTCTTCAAGCGCTACCCCCAAGCACCCGTTCCTTTCCCCCTCCCCCGTCTCTCTATTGCTCATGCATCCGCTTTTAAATGTCAGTCGGACTTTTGCATTGTTACCTACACCACTTGCCACGTTTTGTTGCACAATTGCAGCCGGGCATTGGCATTGGGCACTTCATCCCCTCACCCCACCACCCTACCACCCTCCCACCCTCCCACTCTCTCTCTCTCTCCCATCCGACCATTGACAAAGCCCCATCCTCCTTCCTGACGTTAGCATCTTTAATGACCCGCACATTGGGCCACTAAAAGCTCAACAACAATGAAATCATCATCTTGGCTACGACTTGTCATTCCCCCCCTGGGAATAACATCCTGAAGTGCGCGTCTACCGATAGGTAAACGCTGATAAATAATCTAATACCGATAGCATTACCATTCGGAAATTACCAGGACAATACTTAAAGTTGTATCCTGCACAATCAAAAGATCCCTTTAACAATGGAAATGACGTTTGTCTCCTTAACTAAAACTTAAGGATATGCATTTAGACAATAATTACTTCGATCTGTATAAATCTGCATAGTTATTCCCTGAGCTACTACTATTGAAGTTACTACTACTTTATTTACTACTATTTAGGCTACTGCCTTTTAAATGGTCTATGGATAAGTTAAGTTTCATACTAAAAATGAGTGTTAAGTTTCCAAATGAATTCAAAGAAAGATTAAAGTAGTTAAGGAAATAGTAGTAGAAAGAAGAACTAGAAATAGTAGTAGGAATAGTGGTAGAATTAGTAGTAGAAATAGTGGTAAGAGGAGTGGTGGAAATCAAAGTGAGAATAATAGTAGAAAGAGCATCAAAAGTAGTTGTAAATTTCAACTAGACTTATTTCGGAGTAAAAGAAACAGTTATTAGTTTGCTGCTAAAAATAGTAGTATAAATAGTAGTAGATATTAAATTAGTTATAATTTTATTAGCTGTATATTTAAAATACTAGTAAATCAGATCAAATTAAATCAAGTTTCTACCTCGGTGTCTTTTTTAACTTCTTCTAATTTTTCTTCTACTTTTTCTTCTACTATTTCTACTACAATTTCTTCTACTACTATTTTTACTACTTCTACCCATACTATTCATGCAACATTTTCAACCTTTAAATATTTTAAAACCCTCCGAAATTTTCTGCTTGGCATTAATCTTAAATTCAGTTGCTGTATGTCCTTTGTATGTGTCTTGTATTTACAAATTTTAAGGACTCGAACGTTTTACTTAAGGATAACTGGAAAATAGGAACCCAAAACTTTGAATTGAGGCCTGTTTAATTAAATTCGAAATCGTAGTAGCGCCCATTTAATTTCGTCCTGCCCAAATTTATGGGAGGGCGTGCTCATTGCTCGGACAGTAAGCCCAGTGGAAGTACCAGAGGCAGCGGCAGTGGCGGTACCAGTGGCAGTACCGGAACCAGAACCAGTACCAGCAGCTAGACCAAACAGAATCCTAATCCCAATTTCAATCCCTGCTGCAGTTCCATTTCAAGGCTCAAGTAATGAGTGCGCACATGTTGTCATTTTAATGGCTCGGCAAAGAGTTGCGGGGCATGTGACATTGTGGCACGTTGCAAGGTTGCAGGAGGCTGAGAGTTGGGCTCGAGCATGAACTTGGGATTGGGAAGTGGTCCACTGAGTGCCATCCAAGGCTGAGGTCTTGTCAGGAGGTAAATAGACTAACATTGTCAAATTCTGGCACATCTCGAGTGCCCGTTACTTGACGCTAATTAAATTCCTCGACAAGTGCTAATTACTAACTAACAAAAACAATTAACTGACTGCGTCTCAAAGTCTCAAAGGATACTTGATGGGCGGAGGAGAGCACACGAAAGGTCAATAGGTCAACGAGTTATGAGGGGGTTAAGAGGCTTATACCCAAACACCCCAGGACCCTAAAAGCCCATCAAAATGATGTTGAAAAACTCGTTTTATGCTTTGCGCTCAAGGACCACACAGCATCCGCAGGATCAGTGGATCACCAAAGGTTAATTGTCTCATCTACAGCCTCATTTGCCAGCTAAAAACTGACCAATGGACAGCTTTTGGTACAAGCTTAGGGTAAGGACCAAGGGACCAGCGGTCAAAGTGATGTGACTGGGGGGTGAACTGTGTATCTAAGTGTATGTACATGTGTGTGTGTGTGCGTGTGTGTGTGTGTGTGATCTCTCAACTGATGCTGCAAAACAGGCAGCAAAATTTGCCCTTTTACGCCCGAAAATAAACAGAAGCAACCCTTCGGCTTTGTGGTCTGTGAACTGTTGGGCGGGTAGCCGGGGGAATGTGTATGAGGTCGGACATCTTAACCGGTTCCATATGGAAACTGCACTGCGGTTCCCTCCACTACTATTTATTAGCCTAAGGATTAATAAATCTATTTGGTCACCGGCCTAATGAAATCACCGCCGCCCTTACGCTTTGACAGGCCCCAGGGCCGAAGTCCCCACCGCTGCTATCCCCTAGCCAACGCGTCTCGCAGGGATAGTAACTCCATATTTGTGTGTGTGTGTGTGTGTGTGTGTGGGTGCTTATATGTGTGTGTATTTACTTATGCGGCTGACGGAACGCCAGAAGATATGTATCTTCACACACACATCCACACCCTCATCCACACACACACACACTTACATCCAAAACTTATACACACTGTCACACACACACACTCACACACACCTACGTACACTTCCAAGTAAACAGTCGATGCTTCGCCTGTACTCCAGCACCTCCCCTAAGCCAGCCCCACTCCAGTTTTTATCTAACACTCGAAGCAGCAGCAGCAACAGCAGCGGCCAGCAAATGAGCCCAAGCCACGAACCGGTCGGTCGAGGGCTGAGTGAGTGGGCGGGGGACTGGCTTGGTCGCCGCTCAGAAGTTGCCAATTTGCCTTTTTGAATTTACGCATAGCTAAAAGTATCCTTTCGGAAACCACAAATATTTACCCAGCTCAAGGCTCAGGTCTGCGGTCGCCTCGAGTCCTAGTTGCCCACACCAGGCGACCCTTTACTTCCTGCCAGCCCCAAAAATGGTCCTCATCACAGCCAAGCTGCCGACGCCATCGCGGTCGTTGTCTATCCCCCAAAACTCGGCTGTTGCTCTATCCTGGAGCTACTTGCAGTGACTGCCTGGCGGCTGTCTGGCAGTCCTGGCGCATTCCCCCAGACCCCGTACACCGTACACCGTAGCCCGTAGCCCGTACCCACAGCGTTGACTGTAGGCTGGCAATTTTCAAAATCTGTCGGACCATCATTTTCAATCCCATGGCCTCCAGCTCGCCTCTGGCCTCTCCTCCGTCTGGGTTCTCGTCCAGCGAACCCAAAAAGCCCTCGACCAGAACTTATTTTTCCATCTGACACTAGCCGCCAAGTTGGACCAATACTCATATTTACACCATATGTACACACACTCGCACACACACACACACACACACACATGTATATACACCCAAGGCACATGTGTGTGCGCCGCCTGGAAAGGACTTTTGAAATGAGATTAAAAACGGTAAATTCCTGCAAGGGTTACATCCTTCGGCTAAGAGTAATGAATGCGGTTTCTGCCCAAGTCAAATTTTAGAAAGTGTTTTATTTGACTAGGTTTAGAAGCCCGGCCCATCTCAGTTCAATCCTCAACACCAACCTCTCCCACCTCCTCCGCCCCCCCACAGCCAACCAACTCTTCACCCAACGCCACTTACCACTTCTGCGGACGTCATGCACGCGGCCAAAGCACACATGAAAAATAATCAGAGAGCAAGAAGGGAAGAGTGGAAGAGGAAGAGGTTACAAGTATATACAGACACACACATCTATATTTTCACACACACACACACACACACACACACACAGCAACTAGTCTGCTTATAGAGAAACATTTTTGCAAATTACTTAAAAAAGATATTCAATATTTTGAGCAACGATTGCATTACACGTCCTCCTCTCCTCCCCTCCTTCCCTCCTACCCTCCTCCTTCATTTTTTTACTATCTAATTAATGTGTTTTCCAGCACTGGAATCGCTTCAGGTGTTCAGCGGCTCTAGTAATTTATTAGAATTGGAGTTTAATTACTTTAAATAGAGGCTTAATAAGGCGTGGAAATGTTCTCCTGCAGCTGAAGGCTTCAATTTTATAGCAACTACAGTGGACCCTTGCTTAAAGAACACAATTCTTTCCAGAGCCTTGTTCGTTAACCGAGGGTCCACTGTATCTAAATGAGATACCTTTAGCTGGATTCCAGACGTTATGGTTAGATTCTCATTAGATCCAAGTTTCAATACTCCAAATGATGCTGGTCACCCAATCAACACGAACTTCAAGGATGATAGTTTAAAAAATATAACTTTTGTTTTTTTAGATTTGAATCTTTATTTAATATTTATATATTTATAATAATATTTATATATTTATTTTGATAATAATAATTTATCCATAAATCCCTTAGCAAAAGTGGCTGGTAATTTCTTAGCGTTTGTGCCATAAAATAAAATATTAAAATTAAAATTAAAAAAAAAAATTTTATTAAAAATTAAAAATAAATAAATATAAAATAATATATTTAAAAAATATCTAAATGAGTTACACACTCAGCCTCCCTCAGGCTCTCTTTTATCCTTGCAATCGGCAGCTACAGAAAGTCGCTTTTTTATAGCTGAATAAAAACACTTTAATACTTTAAGTATTTCAAAAATTATAATATTTATATTTTAATATTTCAAATATCTCAAAAATTCAAAAATTAAAAAAAAAGTGCCCATAACCCAAACACGTTTTAAATTTAATCAAATCTCGAGTCTTGTCTTTAATTCATTTTATTTAATTGCATTACCAGAAAAATAAATCCCCGATGAGCTTCATAGAATCCTTAGATCAATAACTAGACAAGTTTTTTAAATTAAATAATTATTTTTTTAATTTTAATTTAATTTTATTTTGATTTTCAACTGTCGACTATTCATTAAACATAAGAAGCCAAAATACTACCAAAACAGATCCTTCGCTGCGCTTGGTCTTTCAGTTGAGGGCGCTCCAAAAATGGAAAGCTGAAGGTTTCTTTAAGGTGACACAAAAATAAAGGACCAAACATATATTTTGGGTAATTATCTCGCACAGTAATCTACACACTTAAGTCCCAAGTGATGACTGCGACCTGAAAGTGTAAGACAGCTTCGATAAGAAGTTCTCACTTGGAGAATCTGTTACATCAGTCGATGACACAGAGCAACTGCCGGGGGCAGTCTCCACTCCTAATGGCCAATAGCAGGTATTTTGGCCAAATTGGCTGTACAAATGTTTATGGCCTATTTGCGGATACTGAGAGTGAGAGACGCGACAGACGACAGACGACAGACGACAGACGACAGACGACAGACGACAGACGACAGACGACGGACAACAGACGACAGACGACAGACAAGAGACATAAGACGCGAGATATGAGACTTGGGACTTGGGACTTGGTACACGGTACACGGGACACGGGACATGGGACATGGGACATCGGACATCGGACGTCGGACATGAGGCACTTGCGCAGGGCTCAGAATTCAAAAACATTGAAACATTTTGTAGGCATTTATGCAACTCATTTGATTTACGATTCGCTTTAATGGGTTGGCCGGCTTACAGGGAAGCAGCGGCGACAACGAGCACGTACATGCCACAAGCTGCTTGCCAAGCTGCCGCACAGCCGCGGAGGCCGGCGAGTCAGTGCCTCGTCGGGTCCTCGGCAAGGTCGCGAGTGCTAACCTTTAATCTCTTTCCGTGCGTGCCTGTCCAACTGGCACAGAGCCTCCTCGTTTTGCTCTGTGTGTTGATGTTTACGTCCTCCCTTGTTTCCCTTCCCTCTATCCGTCCTTATCCTGCCGCTTGGCACTGGCACTGGCACTGCCGCTGCCGCTGCCGCTGCCCGTACCCTAACCCCTGACCAGTATCCTTGTCGCAGTCTGTTACCAGCTGAGCTGAGCTGTGCGATCCGAACGTGCAGTGTTTAAAAAACATTCGTCCTGTCACCTTTCCCAAAATTGTAGCTTACAATTCCTCGGTTCCCAGTTTTCAGTTTCAGTTCCCGTACTGCTCGTCCAGATGCAATGGCCGCTGCTTCTGTCTTCTGTCTCCTGTCCCCTGTCTCCTGTTTCCCGTTTCCCATCCCCCATCGCCCATCTCCCATTACCATAGCATAGGATTCAAGTTTTCCAAGGGTTGCAAAAGCCCTTCATCTATGCACCACATTTGTAGATGCCACGTCCACGTCCCGCATCTGAAGCTCAACAAATTACCAAAGGCCAACGCCGCTCGCTGACCGGCCGACCAACGGCCAGTGCCAGTCCCCCGACCAGCGACCCCCACCCCGCATCAGTCCACAAACACATCCCTGGCCATAGCCCATTGTGTGTAAATATTTTGAGGCACGCGTGTGTTCCTTGCTCTCATTATAAAGTTTAGTATTCAACCCTTAAAGCGTCTGAACTAACCACTCGCACACATGTATACAATACACACACACACACACACACATCACATACACACACATATACACAACAATTTACAAATTGAAACTTATGTAGATTAAGAATTAATTTAAATTCTTCTTGTGTATTCCATGCAGGGATAACTGTCCACAGCAGAACATCAAAGGACATCCTTTCTGTTTTAATTGATAATTAGAATGAATTCAGCAAATGAATCGCCGCATCTATCCAATAAATTTAAGCTCGAAAGGATTCGTAAAATATTACAAAAAATCATTCAATTCGTTCATAGAGAAAATGTCCTCTTTCTGCATGTCCTTCATGTATGATATTTTAATTATTAATTAATTATTATTATAAATAATATATTATATATTTATAACAACAGAAGAACAACAAAAAAAATTATGGATAGTTTAAATTTACTTTTTGCCTATAAAATATATAATAATATATTATTTTATTATATTTAACTAAAGTAGAGCATTTATTTATTTTATAGTCCTTCAAAATTAATTGTGATACAGTAAATACCGCTTATATGCAAACCCTAAAATGCAGACAAAATTTTGCATATAGGCGATATTTCCTTTTAAGCAATTAAAATAAGTAATTATGATGTTATGATTATGTTTAAAAATAAAATTATTTTTCATCTAAGCAATATTTGCATATAAGCAGTTTGCATATAACCGATATATACTGTAATAAATGTATTTAAAGATATTTTATTATATAATTTATATTAACTTATTTAATGATTAATTATTTTATAACCTCTTTGGTTAATAACAAAATAAATATTACATTTTAATTTTAATATTTTTAATTAAAAGCATAAATGTATTCTCTTACCTAAATAAAATAAAAGTGCTAAACACAGACTAATTATTTAAAGTTTAAAAATTAATATTTTAAATAAATATTTAAAATTTATGATATATTAAGTAATTAGTTATTGGCTGTTAATTCTTTAAACCATTTTTGAGATATTCTAATTGAAACAATAAGTATATAAAGAAAATTTAAATAATGAAAGCCCAAACAAACTTAAAATAAAAATAAAAATAAATTAATTTTAAATAAAAGTTATAATTAAGAAACAAAATGTTTACTTTGAAGAAATGTCTTCGGAAAGCAATTATATATAAGTAATTAATTACAAAAAATAATTACTAGCAAGCAATTATATATAATTAATAATTAATTAGTTAAAAATATTTTAAAGCAAGCAATTATATAGAATGTCAATAATTAATTACTCAATAATAATTTAAAGCAAGTAAATAATCATATAAATTATCATCATTAAATATCATAATTAATTAGTTAATTATATATTATAGTTTTATTCAATTAAAATTAGATTTGATTACTTTTAAAAATTAAAAAATTAATTATACATTTTTTTTAATATTTTAATTTATTTTTTAGCTCTAAAGTATTTATATGTAGTATTATTAAATATTAATTTTGTTAAGATCACTCTTTATGCTGACAAATTTAAAATAATTAAAAAATAAAAAATGAGGGCTTTTCATTAAGAAAATTTACTTGTATCTTTTACAAATCGTAAGAGTCTTTTGCATTTAACTAAAATTGAAAGTATTATTTTTACCTAAAATTAATCAAGTCAAAACCGTAATTAATACACGTTTCAATATATTAATTTTCATATATTTATATTAATATTTAATTTTTAATATTTAATATGTAATATTTAATTGAAGCTGCGAAATTTTCCAATCCAGACTTAAATTTGGGTGAGCTGAAAAGTTGTCCAGTTTCAGGAGCGTCTTGGAAACGCTGTAGTGGGCAGTGGCATTCATTCAGCAAACACACACAAGTTGACACACACCATAGCAAATTCTCACACACACACACACACACACACACATACACACAGGGAGAGAGACGCATAAAACACAGAGCTGGTCGTTAAGAAATACAGTTACACGGCAATGGCAATAGATGCGCAACGTAATGGCGTCGTCGGTGACGGGGGGTGAGTGGGTGGTTGGATTTACGGCTGGATGGCCCGTTAGCAGCCAAAGGCAGTCGGCAGTCCACAGTCCGCAGTCCGCAGTCCGCAGTCGGTAGTCGGTAGTCCGCATCTAGCTTCTGGCTGCTTGTCGTCCGACGTCCGATAATGTCCACAAGGTCCATGGTGGGTAGCCGGTGGTGTTTACTTGCCGGCAGCAATAACCCTTTAGCTTGCACACAAATACATACATACTCATACACACACACACACGCACACTCAGGCAGACATAGACACGAACATACATGTACAGATTGGTGGCTTTGTGCTGGTGGTCACCCACACTCGAAACGTGGGACGCAGTGCGCCTGCCTGTCCGCCATAGCCATTGGCATAGCCATTGCCCTAGCCTGCCCAGCATCAACCCGTAGCTGAATCCACCTAGAAGCCCATCTCATTAAAAGATTCTGACCATTTGAAAGCGAATTTAACCTTTTGTTCTCGCTGAAGCTGCCAACGAGTGAGGAAGCGAGAAAGACACTCAATGCGAGAGTGAGAGAGCAGTAGATTCTGTACGGAATGTCCTGGGAATGGGATATCAGATGGCAATGGAGGGCATTCCGAGTCAGCCATGTGAGTTCACACATACAAAAAAGCACACATTTCAATGGTTCAACATACATGCACACACATATATAAGCCCCCACACACACACACTCACACACACACGCACACATACACACACATCACGAATGCTGCTCATATAAAACTGGTAAAAAGCCGATGTTGGGTGCCTTTTGTAGTCGTTGGCGACTTGGCTTCGTTTTTTGGCTTCTAATTGTTGAACTTCGCATCCTTATTCACATCCTTCACATGTTTATCCTTGTCTATCTTGTCGTCGCAGTCATCACAATCTCCCGATGCCACCCACTTATGAGTCTCACGTGTGTGCCATGTGTGTATATTGGGTGTAAATTAATTTGAGACCACTCAAAGGGTATTTTAGTGTGCGTGTGTGTGTATGTGTGTGTGTATGTGTACATGTGTATGCTCGGATTGTGTCCTTAGAAAAGTATTTCAAACAAATCACAAACAGATATTCGACATTTCATTGTTTTTGGGTCTAGACAAGGCAACTTGATAAAAGCCCCTCTTCGTCCGCTGCCAACTTACATCCCCAGCACTTTGATGCTCAAATAACCCCCTTCCCTCCGCAACTCCAGCTCATCCCTAGAATAACTACACACATTCCGGATACGTAAGACATATAATTCACTTATGATAAATATTTCCTAGCCAATTGCAAACCACAGCTCAAACAAAACGATCCCCAAAGTGGCTACAGAATTTCCTCCAGGATAACAGAAGTCGAAGCATTTAATTTCTATTCAAATTCGTCTTCCGATGGGACTCATCATGAAGTTATAGATATAGAATATTATATTGCAGCTGACCAGCACTTTTCTTTAATATTTGAAAAATTATAAAATAAAATAAAATAGGAATATTTTTTGAAGATTTACTCACTTAAGATTTAATAGTATAAAAATTATACTGACTGAAAATTAATACTGAATTAAACTGAGCTATGGGTATAATTAATAAGCCATAAATATAATAAATATAATGAAAAAAATAAATAAAATAAAAATAATAAATAAAATAAATATATTAAATACAACAAATATATATAATATAATATAATTATATATATATATATATTTACATAATTATATTATATTATATATATTTAATATAATATAATAAATATATTTAAAAAAATCAAACTAGACTCGAAAAGAAATATTTATATGAGACTTTCATAAAATTATTTTTATTACATTACCATATTATAATTAAATTTCATAAAATACTTATTTAATTTATTTTTTTTTTCGTATTATGTAAATATATATATATATTCCTGAACACTTTCCAATATATTTTTAATTTACATTCAAGCAAATCTTTGCATTTATAGTTTTAATACAACATTTATTTTTACATTTTATACAAATTATTTCAATTAATAAAATTTAAAACTAATTATGATAAAAATAAAAAAATAAAAAATGTATTTCTAGATTTATTGATTTAATATGAAGAAGATTCCTACTTTAAGTGACTCACAGCTCATCGAATACCTTTCGAACGCCATAAAATTGGAATTTAATTTACGTTTTACTAATTTCATAATTTAAAGATCTACATAAAAACATAATCTTGACCACAATATAATTAAAACAAACAATAATTTTTTAAATCATTAATAAAAATAAAAGAAACTGCTCCACTTGATAATAAATCAACAAACAAAAAACATGAACTCTTACTTTTTATGCAAAAAATAAAATAATATTAAATAAAAGGAAGATTATAACAAACAATATTTTTTTTTATTTTAATTTTATAAGTAAACTTTAAAAATATAACAATCGTGTATTAATATTTGGTATTAAATGTTAAGAAATTAATTTATGATATTTTTCTTTCTTCATTAAAAAATATTTGTAAAAATTATGCGTAGGAAAGATGTTAAGCTAAAAAACTAAGTCGAAGGATTAAAAAAAAGTCCATTTAAAAACTCTTCACATTTTTACTTACTTTAAAAACAAATATTGAAATTGAAGCTATGCAAAAACGGAGACCAGGTAAATTATAAATGTTGTATACCCTATGATTTTCCCTCTCAGTCTAACTCATTCCGATCTGCCTTCTCTACTGACTCTGTTCGCTGTGAAGGGTTGATTTTTGGCTATGATCAGTAAATCTACCCCTAACAAGGCAGGAAATTCTTCTCATTGGGCGGAGGGAAATTCTGATTGGATCGGGGAGGTGCCTAACGCGTGACCTTTGCAATGACGAGTGTCTCAACATTTTGGACGCGACTGTAGCCTACCTCCCTAAGCATCAGCGTAGCTATAGAAATGTCGGAGTCAGTTGCTAAAATTCCTCTGGCTGTCTAACAGCTTAATTGATCGCGATCAATTAATTGACAATTAAAAAAATAAAATTATTCTTTTGAAAAATAAAAAATATGATACAAAAATTAATTAAAATACAAATAAAAGAGAAAGTGTTTTTTATATGTTACTATTTTTTAGCTTAGGCAAAAAAAACCATTGGAGGAATAAGAAAAACATTTGGGAAAAATCGTGCAAATTATATTTCTGGAAGTCATTAATTAAAAAACTTAAACTTTAAACTTCAAAAATATTTTAAAAATATTTAAAAAAGATAATGGGAAAACAATTAATTTTTAAACTATTCAAGTAAAGGCCTTGAAGTTATACTTTTAATGTTTCTTGAAGGATTTATGGGACATTGTTAAAAATTGAATTAAATGAATGCAATTAAAGAAAACACAAAGATTAAAATTAAAATTAATTAATTTTAAAGTTTGAAGAACAATAAAAATTTATAAAAATCAGATCCAAATTTAAGTCAGATTTTTAAAATATTATACTTAAAAAATTGATAAAAGAACAATAATATTAAAGAAAAATTTAATTAAATTATCGAAAAATTAAATGAAAGAAAAATTAAATTAAATTATAGAAAAATTAAATGAAAGAAAAATTAAATGAAAGAAAAATTAAATTGAAAAAAACTTAAATTAAAGAAAAATTAAATTAATAATTAATTAACTTTTACAAAGGACATAATGAAGCCAAAGAGAAAGTCTTACATAACATACGTATATAAAGCTGAAAGTAAGAGAAGGCGCTGAAAGTGCCTCATTAATCACAGGCTTATGAAAATATTAATTATAACGGTAACATCGTTCATCATGCAATCAATTTGATCCTTGATGTCGTGTTGTGACTCGTGACAGTCAATGGTCATCAGGATGGAACATAAAGGTGATCAAGGCTGGATGACCAGTCGGGCCGGGGTCGAGAGCCTATGTCTCGAGATCAACCCCAAGGAGACGTTTAAGGTGTCCTTGGGAAACCCGTTTACCATTTTCATAACACTCAAGAAAGGACCTCCTTGGGCACTGGTCAAATGTCCGACGCCTGGACCGAATGTGCGGTTAGGCCAAAAGCCAGCACCCCAATTAGGCGCACATTTTAGTAGCTTTTCATGAGGAAAAACCCCTAGGGGGAAATATGAAAATGATTGATATACTTTTTCCTTACATACATTTAACACTGTTTTCCTTGTTTTCGTCCTGTTTTCCGACGGCCTGAAAAGTGCATAAAAATGCTGACAAAAATTAATCATGTTTGTCCATCAAAACTTAAACGTGCAACGGCGCAACGACGCAACGGCGCAGCCTTGCCACAGGCACTAAGAGCAGGAAGCGGTCCTCTCAGACAGGATATAGTATTTGTATCAGTATCGAACTCAGACTTGGACTCGGTAACGGTAACGGTATCGGTGTCAGGTTACATTGACGCACGGATAAGGATATTGGCTACAGCTACGTTATCCTTCGTTTGCTATTTTTATTGATGTTGTTGTTGTTGTTGCTGTTATTGGTTTTTTATAAGCCATAAAAAATTGCAAATTTGAACCGCTGTCCATTTGCCAGATGGGCCCATTGACGTCTACATATTCTATGCTCCATATATCGAGGACGTTGGTATTCCGCTGGGATCTACGTCCAAGCCTGGACAATAACTCTTCAAGTAATTGACAGCTTGCAATTAGAAATGAATGCAAAAGTCCGGCCGAATCTCACCCTGAAACTTAGCCCAAATAAAATATCATATTACTAAGGATAAAAACACGAACACCTTTCGCCAAGCAATGGACACATTTTCGGGCCGTGGAAGCTTAAGGCTTGCAAGGACACCCAAGACACTTAGGAACTTAGCAAATTGAGCGGAAAACTAGTGCAGAGATGAGGATATATTACAGGCTGGAAAACGTAAGGACATTTCATAACTATAACAGCAGTTCGGCTACAAAAGAATGCCACTGAAGCTTAAGGATATATGAAGGATGTACAGACTTAAAGAGAACCCAGATAGAGTATCTCCAAGTCCGAGTGGAACTCCTGAGACCAACTCCTCCTTTTTCTACTTCTCTGCCTAAGTGTGTGATATCTGTAAGTGGTATGAATGGCTGTGAGAAATGGTGTGGTGGGCGATCGGGGTACGGGGTACGGGGGACGGGGATAGGGAATAGGAAGGGGATAGGAAAAGTAAAATCTATGGGCTAGGTTGGGTACCATTCGAATGACGGGGCGAGTTGTCGGTGTATGTGTGGTTCAACGAGCCGTCGACCGATGTCAAAAGGCGCAAAAAGAAAATTCTGTGTGGCCATAAAACACACACACGCACACACACACACACACACACACACACACACACACACGCCGCCCCCTGAACGTCATGCCCAGAAAAGGGCAGTCCTACAGAAGCCCTGTACCTCTAACATCATCGCATACACACATGCATGCAAATAGCCCTTTTACGCAGGATAGGACGAAGGACATTCGGGGCCTGGAAACGTCCCACGTCCACAAAAGTGACCGTCGAAATCGTAAAACGTAAGACGAAAACGAGCTGGAAAATAAAAACACATTAGACACAAGCAAATATCCTTTACTCAACTCTGTATGTCCTTCACTTTTGCTATGTGTATGTGACCACCACATACACACACACACACACACGCACACATACACAAATTTATCTCCATTTGACCCTCTTCAAAGTGCTTTTTATAGTCATTTAGTGTTTTGGCCCTCCCGTCAAGTACTTTTATTATACACGTATAAATCCAATTCGGCATTCGGTGGAGCCACAGAGTGAATACACACATACTAATGCATACACATACATAAGGATATATGCCGTACATATGTATGTATGTATGTATTGCTCCTTTGCCCCCACTCCCCTGGCCCACAAGGCAACAAGGTAAGCGAAACGACAGTCCAACTAATGAAACGGAACCGGGCAACCGAATAAGCTTCTGGACCCTGCCGCCCAAAGGACCACATAATACACACACACACACTATCACACACACACCACTTGTACATGTATGTCCCTATATGTGTACACATATGCATGGACATATGTGTATATAGAAGAGGAAACTTTTTGGTCCAATGCTTGTTGTCAAAACTACACACAAAGGCAAACACACACCACACACACACACCACACACACACATACACACAAACAGCACATATTAAACATATACAGGCACACATATATTCATACCTTATATGTAAAACACATGCCAAGGTCTGGTCGTCGCCTGGTCGCTGCTGTGGTCCTTTTTAAAATTTTAAGACATGTAAATACAAAAGGTCCTGCGCTGTCCTGTGCTTTGCGAACATTTCGTACAGTTTTCTATAACACACAACATACACATGAACACAAATATTATATACAGACACACACACACACACACACACACACACACACACACACGCACACACATTTACTGAGCCACCCCCCAAAAGTCCGAGCAGCGTGCCGTGCGTTTTGGGATCTCAAATGTGTATCACTCCATTCGATCTATGGTGTGTGTGTGTGTGTGTGTGCGTGTGTGTGTGTGTGCATGTGTGTGTGTTCGAATGTATGTATGGATACGTATGAGTGTGTGTGTGTGTGTGCTACGGTTTATGGCGCAATGTCTGTGCATGTAATGGGGAATGGGGAATGGGGCTGTGCGTGTCCTGACCGGTCCGTTTCGCCATAAGGTCCTTTCCCCCATTGCCTTCTGTGGTCCCGTCAACCCACCAGAAAAACGAAAATATCTGCAAATGTTGTTTTCCTTTGGGTTGTTATTATTTTAAATTTTTTTCTTTTCTCTTTTTGCATATGTTTCCTTCTGTGTTTCCCCCACCCTTCACCCCCTACCCTTTCCCATTCCCCTCTTCTATCTCCATTCCGCACATTCTGTTTATCTGTTTGTTTGTTTTGCAGTCCCCAGAATTGTCCTTCGGTCCTCCCCTTTATCTGCCCCCGCACTTGATGCTACAAAAATTGTATATAAATATTCCATTTCTAGGACGTATTTATTTTTTATTTAGGTTCTCTTCATTTTTTTTCTATTACTTACTTATTTTAATTATCATAAATGTCCTTAAAGTACGTTCCAACAGACCCTACGACTCTCTGCGAGCTTCCGATTGAATCAGCTTAATTAAAAGGATATCAACTACTGTTCGATGCATACTTATTTTAGTTATTATATCTTCATTTAATTTTAAATAAATATTTAAATAAATTAATAATTAAATTTATAAAAATTAAAATATTTATTTATATTTATTTATTATCCACTACCAGACATCCAAGTAGCTACGTCTCCTCCTGAAGCGCAGAGAAAATAATAGAAAAAATTAAACAAATTACATAATTGTGATTAGAAATAAAAACATTGAATTCATATCAATAATTAACAATTACCATGAAAATAATATTAAAATTAATAGCAGAATTTAATATAAAGTATAACTAAATAATAATATATAATATTATAATAAAGTAACAAAAGCAAACTAAAATAATAATATACAACATTTTAAAGTAATAAGCCAACAAATAAAAGTTAGCTAAAAATAAAAAAAATAAAATTATTTCAAAATTATAAAATGTTATTTTAATATTATAATTATAAAATTAAAAAAAAAGGTGAAAATAAAAATGAAGAGATTTTAAGATATTAAAAAAAAAAGGTGAAAATAAAAATGAAGAGATTTTAAAATATTAAAACTAAAAATTATATAATTTAATAAAATAGAATACATATTTTTATATACATTTTTTATAAAATTATAAATAATTTTAAATTTAAAAGTAACTTAAAATTACAACTTTAAACAGTTCTAAAAAGTTTACGATATTTTAAAGTTAGCTTGAAAAAAGCTGAAAGTAGAGATTCCTCTATTTATACTCCTCTTGTCTCCCCATCTCTTGCATCTCTATCTCTCTCTCTTTTCCTTCTTTCTTTGCACTCACTTAAAATCAAATTATCAAATTATTATTATTATTATTATTATTATTATATTATTATTTTAATAATTTAATTTTTCTGAAACACGAAAATCCATAAGGTAAGAAACCTCAAGCTGGCTATGAGATCGGCGTGGGCGTCGCTGTGTTTGGCTCGGATTATACCCGCTGATGGCTGTCCTTAAACCAATCTCAAAATCATTTTTGGAAATCCGTGACAATCGATATACTAAATTTTAAGCATTATAAACATTAATTATATTATTAAACTTTGCAAATTATGGTTTAAAATTTCTTGACAATTTAAAAATGCCTCAAGCCGCCTTAAGGTATGAAAATATTAATATGTTATTTAAGATTAATACAAAAGTTATGAATTTTTATTAAGCATCTCAAATATAAAAATGTATAAATTTAAAAATCATAAAATTTATTTTTTTTAATTTTTTTTTAATAAGAAGTAAGTAAAAAGCGAATTGTAGCCACAGGAATGCAGCGCGGTTTCCGTTTTCCGCCCACACTCCTAACGACATAACCACCCACTTGAAAACGCCTCCTATCAGTCAGTTAGAAAATAAGAAAACATGTGCAAAGAGGAGTGGAGAGGCAAAACAACAATCCGCAAAAAAAAAAAGAAAAACAAGGAAGGACGAAAGGAAAACCCTTCAAAAAACAATACACGAGCCGTAACAGGGCCATTAATTTCCCAATTTACAGTCTATTCGCAAGCCGTTGCCGAAATTGTTTAAGGCTTTAAACCCACATGGAGATAACCACACAACACACACACACATGTGTGGTGGGGGATTGGGGTTCAGGGCTCGGGCACACCAATGGCCATATGTCCATTTTGGAAAGGAAAAAACAACACCGTCTCCAGGAGCGGGAACAACAACATTAACTTGAAGAATTTCAAACGAGATCTAAGAACCAAAGGTGTGTGTGTGTGTGTGTGAGTGTGTGGGCTGGTAGCTGGGTGTCCTCTCACAGCTGCCTGTGAATGGGGTGGTAAATGCTGCCCAAGGGACTTGTAGCCGGATACCAACAAACTTTTCAAAATAAACGCAAAAGACGCTCCACACAACAAAAAAAAAAAAAAAAAAAATGAAAAAAAAAAACGGCAAAAGGAAGACACAGAAAAAAAAAAAAGAAGACTCAAAAAATTGAAGCCCAGCCTTTTTTTCATTCCATGTCCTTACACCATGTCCAGGACCATGTCACAGACTCCAATGCGCTACACACATGCCAGCCACATATGAAATGCAGCGCCGGGAACAGTCGAGGTGGCCGAATGGAAGGGTAACAGCGGTTGGTGGCGGGCGGCGGGCGGCGGGAGCAGCGCTTGGCCAGCGGCTGCTGAAACGCAAAAGGAACGTCACCGCATGGTTTTATTATATTGTGAATGTGATTACCTTAAGGATATGCAATAAGCACACACACACGCCCATACGCACACCATCCCACACACACACACACACACACACACGTGCTGAGTAAGAAGTTATCTGAGCCACCCTGCGTGCAGTGGACTTTGGTTGGCGGCGGCGGCGGGACTGCCAGGCGAATGGACATTTGGACTCCCAAAAGTGATGGACATGACGCGGCCGGAAAAGTGGAAAGTGGCGAATATTATGCAAATGCAATAGTGTACACAACACTATGCTACATAGTTGCGAAGGCAGCGAATTTAAGCCGCCGATTTAAGAAATGAAAAATTCAAATCAAAAATCGAACCTAAGGCTGTCCAGGTATTTCCTTTAGCTATATTCACGTCCTTCAGATTAAAATAAATAAAATAAAATAAATTTATTTATGTTGTTCAAATAATTTTTAATTTTATTTTAATTTTTTTTTCATTTATCTGTAATGTCAGAATTGCATTAATTTTATTTAATTATTTTATAATTTCATTATTTTATTATTTAAATATTTTATTATAATAAAAAATTAAAATGATTTTAAACTATAAATTGTTTTATTTTTTTAATGTATTATAGTTGTCGCTTTATTTGCGAGTTTTGAAATACTTTAAATGTCCTTAAATATTCTATCTGTAGGCGCTCTACCTAGTTGGCCCGAAGGACTTATCTAGGCTTAGGCTTGACTTCTGAAGAAAAATATAAAATATAGTTAAATTAAATTAAAATTAAATTTCATTAAATTAAGCTTCGAACTCTGGCTGCACATATAGTATATGTAGCCTTTTAAAACTTCTTGGTCAACCCTCGCATGCTGCGGGCTCCTAGCTGTGTGTGTGGTATGCAGATACTTTTAAGCAGATGCAATGTCATGTAGGCCATGTGCATCACGCAGCGACTCCTTCTCGTATCTTGAAGCATCTTCATGTGTGGCTCTATATGTGAGTTGGCTCTGTCACTATGTGTGTGTGTGTGTGTGTGTGTGCATGTGTATCTTGTGTGTGCGAATCTTTTGCTTTGAAAAGTGACTAAAAGGGTAAAAACCAAAAATCGAGGATAAGAACGGATAATCTAATGTCGCTGTGAAGTAGGTAAAAGTTAGTTCCATGTCCTGGCCGTCACTCAATGACGCGTCGAGTCATCGACATTCACACACACACATAGCACACATAGCACACACACCCATAGAACACACAGATTTTGGCTGGTGCCAGTTGAAGGCCTATAAATAACTGCAAATAAATCAAAATCTATCAATGCGAACAATTCGATGTGTTACAATTGACTTCACCGATCAAATCCTCTGGCAGTTGTTGTTGTTGTTGTTTATGTTGCTGTTGTTGCTGTTGTTGTTGTTGCTGCTGTTGTTGCTGCTGCTGCTGCTGATGTTGAATTTCATCCTCTTTTTCATACCTTTTGTATGAAGTGCACGACCAAAGAGTATCCTTTGTGTCAATATTATTAGCAACAGCAGCAGCAGCAATCGAAAGGATAATGGTGAAAGGGTGAAACGGACACAGGACACACATGCAATCACACACACACACAGTCACTGGAGCAGCAGGCAGCAACCACTGGGTGAGTGTGCGAAATTTTACAGTAATTTAAAAAAAAAAAAAAAACAGTTTCACCAATTTAATCAATATTACACAAGCCCATTCAAAGGCCGCACACACGCACATACACACACACACAAGCAGTTACAATCGGCCATAGATACAGTTACACACGAAACGTATCTGATAGAGAGCGCGTCGCGGTGCGCTGCTAATGGACAGCAGAGGCGCAGCAGCAGCAGCAACGATGCTCTGATCTAATTTTATTTATGATCTAATGTGCTGGCAATGAGACGAGATGAGATGGGGATTCAGTAGTCAGAAGGACAGACACACAGACAGACACACAGACAGACAGACACACAGACAGACACACATACAGACAGGCGGAAGGTAGCAAGGACATTGGCAGGAGAAGGTCGCGTTGCTCTGAGGGACGCTGATAACGCGGTGTGAAAGGGCATGTTTTCTGCGGATTGATATCCCGTTGTCCTTGCACACACACACACATGCACATGCACATACGCAGCCACACGAGAAAGTGCAATTTTTTATTTCTATAAAATTTATGCGAATCCTTGTACGCAGCCTGGCGCATCCTGACAGTGGGCGATGGGCAATTTTTTAAATCTGCTGTTAGGCGTTCACCGCAAATGCATTTGTCGAGCAAACAAACGAACTCAACATCAGCAATTAGTTAGGGATAACGGTATGGAAGGATGTGGCGGGAACTGGAGGGGGTGGGGCATTGGGTATTTCCAGCGAAGCCAGTGGAAGGTCAACTGTCAAGCCAAACAAAGCAATGAGTTGGATATTTATAAACATATATAAATCTCGTATCAATAAGGACGAACGGAATCGTTGGCTGCACATTATTTTATTGAGAGACTTTAATTTCAATAATGGATCATAAATAACTTAGTATTCGATACTTCGATAAGTCGATAGATAATCAAGGAATTGCGGTCAAGGTATGAAGACGGGGAGACTTAGATAAGTTAGATAGGTTAGATAAGGGGAAGAGTTAGTTACCGCCTGGGTGGTACTTCTATATGTTAGACAGCTGCAAGGATACAAAAAAGGAGTAAAATTAATTATCTTTATCTTAAATATATTTAAAATATTGAAAAAGGAGGAAATATACTTCCTAAGATAACTGAAAAGTAGCTTAGATAAATTGAAAAAGTTATCAGGATATATGATGCTTTGAAGGATATACGAATGGTATCCAAGACAGCAAAATTAAAGTTAACTCTTCAATCAAATATTTAGAATGCTTGATAGTTATCGAAACTATCGAAACATAACTTATCGATACATCTTTATAAGTCAATATAATAAATCGAGCTTAAAGTAACTAAACAATACCTAAAACATAAGTTTATCTACATACGAACTAAGGGTCTTTCTTTCAGCCCAAGGATAATAATGTCCTTATAATTAAAAGCCGATTCTATTTATCGTATATCGATAAATCATTAGAGTGTCTTTAATCTGCATAAATAGCGACTTCTGAACATTTTCACCAGCAGCTTGAACAGCCGCAGAGTAAGAACGGAGTAAGTAACTGTGGTGGTTCGGTGCTCAGTGGTTGTCTGTGGTGCTACACACTTTCCACGTACAGTTGACCACTCGGCAATCATTTTAACTCTTTAATCAAAAGCCCACAGCTCAACCGGCTGAGGTAGTCCCCCAAGGGCCGTTTTGCACTAATTAATAAGAGCAAATTCCCCAAACGAGCGTCAGACGAGCGACGAGCGACGAGCGACGAGTGACGAGAGACGCAGGACGAGAGAGGAGAGACGAGCGTAGTCGTCAAATGGTGCTGTATCCTGTGCTATCCTGTGATGCACACTAGCATACAAACATTCGTTTATTCCCTGACATACACACATACATTCACTTACACTATAATACACACACACACATAACTAACAACTTCTGGGGACTGCACAAAACTGACAGTTAAAAATGTTGCATAGTTTTTAACGTCTTTACGAGTGGCAACCACCCAACGGTCCATGGCCAGCCCTTAGAATTACGTGGGCAGCTGCTTTACATCCTTAAGGATGTGTTACTACATGCGCTATGTGTGCGTACGAGGGTGTCTGTATATAAATATACATGTATATATATACATATGTATGCATACATATACACTATATATACATGTATGTGTGTGCGTAAGTGTGTGCGTAAGTGTGTGCGTGTGTGTGTGTTTGGTCCACTGAAAGATACAATCGGAACGTTTCCCTTTTTGCTAAATTGGCAAAATTCTAGTCTATTCTTCGTATTCTATTCAACAATATCTTGTCCTTTGCTTGACCCCAAACCCCGCAGCAGCCACCCACCGAAAAGGCCACCCACCGAATGGTGGCCCATTTTGGACATTCAAATGCGAAACGATGCTAATTCATATTCAAATGAATGCGAAATAAACCCCAATCACAATTATTATGAGACATGTTAAATGGACCAAAAGTCCTGTATACCGACAGCAGCAGCAACAAAGGATTCGCCCACACTCACACACAGAAGGAGAGAGATATTCACATATTCACATCTGTATATGCACGCATACATTTACACATAAGAATAGATAGGCGATGGGTGATGGGCGATGGGCGATGGGCGATGGGCGATGGGCGATGGGCGATGGGCGATGGGCGATGGGCGACGACGAGCAAATGGACGCATCCAGCCAAAGGATAAGAGCAGAACTCACACAAATGAATTTGTGAGTGGATGTGTGAATATGTGAGTATGTGTGAGTGTGTGTGTGCTTGTGACTGCAATATCGCGCATGTCCCAAAAGCGGACATATGGCGGACAAGCGAGTGGACGGGCGAACATATGAGTATCTTCTCTAAGGACATAGCTGGACGCACTGCAATGAAGGCCATCTAAATAGAAACACTCAAGCGAATTCAATATATTCATTTGAATATGGCAAAGATGAACAAGTATTCAAGCGAATATATTCAAAGATTATTCAATATTTTCTATTCAAGGTAAACGATTTAAGGAAAATTGCAGGAACAGACTTTTATTCGATGTGAAAAAATAATCAATGAGTGTATTCATAACACTCAAATACAAAAAATAATACTCAAAACCTATCTTGAAATGTTTTGCCTTTCATTTTTGAATACATAAGGTATATTTTTTTACTTTTTGGTAATCTTATTCATATTCAAGCTCATTTGTTGAGATGTGCTTTCACACAGCTTGCCGAATACATGCGAATGCATTCATCGCACTCTGAATGCATTCAGTTGCTTGAATACATTCACATTCACATTCACATTCACAATCTGAGGATTGCAGCACCATCAACTGGCCCATAATGAGCCCCACAAAAAATGTTCATGGCCCCACGTTGGACGTTCGAATTGACAGTGGCTACATTCAGGCGCATGATGAATACAAGACCAGAAGCGTCGGAGGGTCGGGGTATGAGGAACGGGCAGCAGGCTGTGCGAACAGCGACATGCGAACTGCGAACTGCGAACTACGAACTGTGAGATGTGGACTGCGAACTGCGAACTGCGAACTGGGATCTGAGAACTGGGAGCTGGGAACTGGGGGATCAGTGGACTGAGCAATGGGAAACGGAAGGTGGAAAGTAGAGGAAAACAAATAAACATTCTGTCAACTGGCGTCTGACACCACACGTCGCATCTCCATGCTTGGTACCCCAGACGCGCCCATCTGCACATACAGCAAAGCCACATTTGCATACGTGCGGCCAATGTCCCAGGACATATACGCACGCACACACACACACACACACACACTCGCACACACATACAGTCAGGGATTCATTGGAGAGGCTGGCAAAGTCCGCATTCCCGTAAGCGGCCTGCGTTGCAAAGTTTTTGGAAAGAACTTTCATTAAACAATGCGACCAACTCGGCCCATTCATCTCTCTGGTGCCTCCGTCCAGTTGTCTGTGGCTATGTGTGAATGTGTGTGCGAGTGTGCGAGTGTGTGAGTGTGTGAGTATGTGGCGGGTGAGTGCGTGATTGTTGGTTGTGTCTGTCGTCAGTAGGTCGGGGGCGTGGTTTGGGGTCTTACGGTTTTACAGCAACCAACGCCATTCAGTCTGCAAAAAATGATTTTAATATAAGCTAATGGATATCGCACCAACACAAACATACACACATACACACACACACACACACTCACTCATACACACTCATATATATATCCCAAAACGACCCATGTCCCGCATCATGGTATGATATTTCAAATGCTTAATAATAGCACTCAAAAATAAGAAATGACACAGCTATTTTATATTATTTGCCGTCTCTCTCACTCTTGTTGAGCTTCTCACTCCCTCACTCTTTCACTCCTTTGCCCACGCATTTAATGCTCTCTCCCACTCGTTCACTCTTCATCTATGTATTAGCATTTTTTATACAAAATACCCATTAAACTCTGATTTAAGGGTGTTATAGGCCGCTTCCAATGGAAGAAATTAAAAAGAATTGAAAAAAGAAAAATATCAATTAATTTAACCTTACGTATCATCAATTAAAATCAATGATCAATGAATATCGTATATTGTATCTTTTATTTAATTGTGTTTGATATTTATGTTAATTTCTATATACTAAAAAGAAAAACTTATATCAGTTTTTTTCAGTATACGATATTAAGAATTATACCCAACATATTCTTTATTTTTACGATATTGGGGCTTATACAAATATAGTATATTTTACGCATTTACTAGAAATGTGATATACATTATTCAAAATTTGCGCTTATTTTATATATACTATATTTTTACGATATTCAGATTGCTCCTAGGAGAATGACACTTATTAACGATATAGACTTAAACTTAATTTTTAATTCTATATACGATATATTAGTTATAAATATCATACATATATTTTAAAATTAAATTAATGCTCAGCTTCTAGTATATTACATTTTTACGATATTGAGGCTGCCATTTAGATAGTAATACTTATTCACAAAATAAATTAGATATGATATCTTCAGATCGATGGTATGTACGATATTAATGACTCATACGTATTCAATATTCTTACGATATTGAGGCGGCCACTCAGATGGTCCATTTGTTTAGTAGAAGAAATAAAATTGCTACGATATTCGAAAAATCAAATAATTAACAAATATCGATTATGATTTGATAAACGATCAACTATGAATTCCATCTGCTTGCAAGCGATGATTGGTCCAAATTTCTGGGTATCTCATAGTGACATATCGAAGGATATTTGGCTTGTTGTTTCACTTTCTATTTTCTATCCCGCAGTTGTTTGAAAACAGATCCGAGTTTGAGTACATCCTGCATATGTATACACATCAGTAACTATAGTCGGTATTACGTATTTTCATAAAAATGTTTTCATTTTTGCAGATGGGGACAGGGGAAATTGTTGGGTGCAGGATGGGAGAGCGGGGGAGGGTGCAAGGGTGGGGCTGCCTCTGCTGTCAACCAAGTAAATTGGCATCCCGGGAAACTGCACAATGTGGGCCAATTAGGTTGAAATTGTCTGCAAAATGTAAGCGTTTATTTTAAATGAATTCGCGCCTCGCGTACCGCCTCCTCCTTTCGTTCAATCTGGGCGAGTCTCTGTTTGACTCTGTGAAGGATGAAGGAATGGGTCAGGCACTTAATCGATGCCTTAAAGTCCTTTGATAGCCCCATCCTTTGCCTCTTGGCTCGGTAGCGACATTGGAGTAAGGGGACTCCTGGGATCATATAATTCAAACTATTTCCATTTATCCGCTTAACTTCTGAATGCCACAGATACTTGCCATTTATAACTCTGCTAAGTATGTTGACATCGATATAATATTTACCTTTCAGTTGCCAGAGCGTTGAGAGTGTAAACCCTTCCACGTCTGTGCCATTTGGACAGCTGTACATTGACCCATGCGAAGGACACCGGAGTCGCTGCCCCGTAACTAATCTGAAAAGTGTGCAAACCAATCGACCGTATGAATTATGGCCAGTTGGGGCCATCCACGGTATTCGCCATTCGTTGGTGGAGCATGCTTAGGGGTTGGGAACTGGAGGGGGAGTCTTTTGAAGGCAAGGGTTGAGCAAACACTCAATCTTGGTCAAACCTTGACAAAAGTATTTACTCGCATGCCCGGAATTATGTTTATTCGCATGCATATTTTATGAATTTAATGGTCGAGGGTATCAGGTACGAGATATGCAAACAAAGCAGGAGCCATTACCATTCAGGACTCCGGACTCAGGACTCAGGACAACTAGGATGGATCTGAGGGAACAGCGGCGGCGACAACTTATTTGAAATGTTAAATCGAAGCCAACCGCCGACGACACACTTGAACTCACATCAGAGCATTAGAGGAGCAGACCACGGGACCACAGGACTAGCAGGACAGTGGCAGGCACAGTGACTGAGACAATGACAAGGACAAGGACTGCAACTGGCCCGAGGTCTCGGGGCCAAGCATTTTGACAGCTATTGGCATTTGGCATTCGCGATATCTAAGCTCCTGCTAAATTCCCTGGGCACATGTCACATCCATCATCACACCATCTCAAAATGAGTGGCATGGCCTTGCCCCGTCCACACGGAGAACGGAAGGCCACAACTCCTCAAGCCGTTCGAGCTCCCCAAGCTACCCAAGCTCCTCGAGCTCCTCAAGCTCCTGAAGCTGCACAAGCTCGTCAAGCTCCTTATGGCTATAACTACGGCCATGCCCTAGTAAGCCCGGCCAAGGCAGTCAGCTACACGTAGCATTCGAAAGGCATCAAACGTACTTATCAGCTTTCCCCAGAGCTCAACCCAAGCAAAACCTAACTAAACTGAACAGAACTGAGCACAAGTTCAAGCGGCTCTGAGCTCCTTAAAATACCAAATACCAAAATCTCGAATGTCCATTACCATACGTATCCAGCCATCCGGCCGGTCTCAGTCTCACTCTCAGTCTCAGCTTCAGCTTCAGTCGCAGTCGCAGTCTAAGTCTAAGTTTTGGTTCTGGTTTTGGTACTTCTTTCATACGTCCTGCCACGTTACCGCCACTCCTTTTGCTTTTGGCCACGTCTCTGGCCTTTGCAGGAGTTTCTTTTATTCTTTCACACAGACACAGCCACCACCACCATCCAGGATAAAGGCTGTGTCCGCATCGGTCGGGTTACGGCTAACCCCTTGCCACTTTTCTTTTCAGACGTTTCCCCATCGACCAAGCCACCCACACTAGCAAACACACACACATACACACACACAATCACAGGCACAGGCACACTAACACACACAGACGCACACGAGCAGACCAAATCCACACCATCTGCTACACCTTACGCCTAACAATCCAATTCCGAGCCAACAATATGCTTGGAGGCGCACTCTTGAGCATGTTGGAGCAGGAGCGAAAGAGATAGAGAGAGAGAGGTAGAGGTAGAGGTAGCGGTAGAGAGAGAAGCAGATAAAGCGGGCGACAGGGTAGCCGAGGAAAGGAGAGACAATAAACATGAGTAAGAAATGAATGGGTCTGTGGGCGACGCGGGACAGAAAAAGCTTTCGGCCAGCCACATTGCAATGTATGACCAAGGCGCATGGAGCACGCATAGACGCCGGCTCACGGACGAGTACGTGAACGTGGACGTGATGCTCGCAAATCTGCCTCACGTACCCATCTCCATTTGCCGTTTCAAATTTAAATTTAACCTTTTGTCTTAATACGCCAATGGGGTTGGATGAGATGCCATTGCCACGCTGCATGGACGTAGCGGCGGCGGACGGACGACCAAAGGATTCTGTTGGAGCCCAAATAGAGCGTTGAGGCCACTGCCGGAATAGTACATCGCAGCAATCTCTCCATTTGCTTAACCATATGAAAGGGTGTACGGATGGGCAGGTGGAATGGTGGTCGGATGGGTGGTTGGTGGCGGGGGAGTGGGGGAGTGGGGGCAAAAGTGACAGCCTTCGATGCGTGTAATGGCCTCGGCATACGGGGAACTATTGTGTGCGCACTTGGACACCAGCTTAGCCCCGTCTTATGGGGACTTATAAGTGCTACACATGCTATGTGGCCAGTCGGCGGGTCAGGTGAGGCCGACCAGGCAATTGGGCGGCTGGCAACGGTTTTGGGTGGGTAATTTTTCAATTCCATGCCAGGACCTGTCAATAAGTGAGCTTCGTTGAGTTGTCAAGCCAATTGACCTCATGAATTTGGGGATAATACGCAATTGATAGATGGTATGGGTATTCCTTGGATGGGATTAACTGCAAATCCTTGGTTCGATGAAAAGGGATGCGCTTCCCATATTGTGACGCAATTTGCGCTTCTTCTTCAAGGATTTTCTAATAAACTGTGACTTTAATTGAGGTACTTTTATGTAAGGAGTTCCCGTAGATTGATTTCCAAAATGTTACAAAATATCCTGTGTGGAGGTTGCATGGACCCATGGCAAGTATTGTACTCGCAAGTATCAACAGATCCTAAGCTCACATCCTTGAAAAGCGAATTCAGATTAATAAGTAATGGCAACTATGAGCTGCACATCTATTGGAACTTGCGACCCATTGGTAAGAAGTCCTTTTAAACTTTTCTGCCAGTTGCGAATCTCAGCAGAATTCGCCCTTTAATACACATTTCAATGGCAGCTGAAGTTGGTCTAATGGTTGTGCTCAGTTGTTAAAATCAATTGTTGAGCCACGGAAGGTGTAACTCGGGTAGTGGCGAATTTTCAAAATGGCCACCCGAGGGGTGGGCAGCGGGTACTGCGTAGTGGACATATACAAACAAACACGGACACAATTCGCGAGCCAAACGAATAAAGGACGATGTGATGGACGGAGAATGGGGTTGTGGGTAGGAGATAAGGGGGAGGGGGTAGTGGGTAGTGGGTAGTGGGTACACACACCACACACACACACACACACACACACACACACACACACAAAGCTATCAACAAAAAAGTCAATCTGTCCAAGGGGTTGAACGTGTACAACCAGAACAGACCAAAGCAGACCAGGACCCAGCTGAACAGGAGCAGACCAGGCGAGAGCAGAGAAGAGCAGACCCGTGGCTCTGTTGCTACGCATTGACCCTTTTATTGGAGCGAGAATCGGACAGGACAGTCGCCGAGGTGAGCAGAGAAATGAGCAGGACAAGGGGGGTAGAACGTACGGGGTGGGGATAGCTGGCTAACCACCCTCACACCGCTCCCCGAACGGCACTGTCCATGCTCTCAACCAACTTGATGCCGGCTCAGCTCGTTAGTGTTGGTGATGGACGGCAGTAAGTCCTGAAGTGGCTGCTCGGACTCGTGTCGGTATGGTGAGGCGATGGCATTGACGGTGGTTGTGGAAGTGTAGGAATTGTTGAAAGTGGTGGTCGCCCGTCCGGGTGGTGGGAGTTGCTGATGTTCGCCTCACCGAGTGGCCAGAGTGAAGTGGGATTGAAATTGTACATATTTGGGATTGAATATCGCCCTCTCGCTCGCACACACACACACACACACACACACACCCGCTCGTTTGTCCGCAGTTTCTCTGGCCATATTTTTATTGCGATTCGAATCAAATCTAAAGTCCACCCCTAATGGCTAACGGACAGCGCAATCGGGCAGTGTGCGGCCATTACTTCAACCCTATGGCACCAGACCCAATATCGGTTTTAACCTCAATTTTCCGACAACCCACAACGTCCCCGCTACCTCCCCCTTCCCCAACTATTGGCCTAAGCAGCCCATTTATAAAATTACATTTATAAATGTTGCGCCCCAACATCAAACATACAAATAAACAGCAAAGGACATACAGACAGACAGACAGACAGACAGACAGACAGACAGGCAGGCAGACAGGCAAGCAAAGAGACAGATGAACGGACAGAAATACAGACAGAGCAAGGACAAAAAACACATTCGCCATATTATTAAACAAATACCCAAACCAAGGACTACAATTGAATTTCTCCGATGGCCTTTGACAGAAACTTTCTAAATGCTTTCCCCAAGCTACTTTACCCGAACCCCCCCCCCCTGCCCCATACTTGGATCCCCACAACGCTGAGCCTCGTGCTTCCCCTCTTGCTACCAACGTCAATTCAAAACTGTATAAATTGCCCATAATCAGCTTGTATGTGCCACCTTCTTTCCCATGTAACGTTATCCTTTGAAAAAAAGGATTGCTTGAAGTTCAAAATTGTTGAATCACCTTGGAATAGAAAGATAAATAAAACAGTCATCAATGAAAGACAATGAGAAGTATTCGTCATCGGAAGGACTTCGGATAAGGATAACACATTTACAGAAATCAACAGCTGAAAGGATATTATATCATATATTGCATCACACATTAAATTAGATTACTCTTTATTTGAAAGGACACACGAATTTAATATATACTTGAGACTTTAGTTTAAATACTTTTTATTTCTTAGATGAGTTCCGAATCAAGCGGAGCCTCAATTAATTAATTATAAATTTTGTAATTATCCTTCTTCGTCCTCACATTCATACGTAAAAGCGCAATACGCCGCGAACAAAGGATATTAACTAATGGTACTTTGTGGCAGCTACTTGACTCGACAGGATCGTCCGATCAGATCTCCGAAGCCGTTTGGCCGTGAAATCACCCGAGTACCCGAAGTCGGAGAGTTTTGGGCTGCAAAAAGCGCAGATCCGATGGGTCCAATCGATAAGGACACAAAGTGCGACTGATAATTGAGGAGTGCTGATTAGGACACAACCCGTTGGGTCGACAGACGTTCGATCTCTGTGGCATATGCATCGCAGGACATCGGCGCTTGGTCTTGGGTCGGCACTCATCGTGATCGTGACGCTACACATTTGCCTACGATGAGATATGATGTTCGATTCGGGTTAGGGTTAAAATTCATTTTTATCGTAATTTGTAAGCACTTCTTCTACCCCTTCTTCAATCCCTCCTCCTCCTGCCCCTTCTCCCATCCAGTTTGAGGACAACTACCGCGAATTAGGCAGGCAAAGGAGCTCGGCTTTTGTGCACGTTCATTGCGCATTATTCAGAATCGTATCCAGGACGGGACAGGAAGGGGCAGCATAAAAGACCCTGATGACTACCTGGAAATGGGAATGGGAGTGGGAATGGGAGTGGGAATGCGAATGGAAATGTGGACGGGAACGGGTATCGGATGGAGATCGGCGAATGCACATTAAACACTTTGCCATATTTTGTTATTGGGACGTCTAAAGGATCGCGAAACATTGGCATGCATGCGTAACCCTTTCGTAAATCGAGTTAATCCCGAAAACGCAATGCATATTCCCAATCCCAATCCCGATGCCGATCCGGAACCCAAGCCCAATGTCTGTGTCAGGTAAGGAACAACACGGAACGTTAATAATTGCTTCAATGAAAATTATCATTTTTCATTTTCCGAACTTTGAGAAAGGAAGAGGGAGGGAAGATAAAAAGAGAGAGAAAAAGAGTGAAAAAGAGAGAGAGAGAGAGAGAGAGAGAGGGGGAGAAAGAGTAAAGGATAGTGGCACCATTTGGGGTTGAGCAAGGGTCGCCGAGGCTTCACTTTGGAAGCAGACGTCTTTCGATCGTTGACTGGTTTCCTGAAGTGTTTGTGACAAGTCGTCAGGAGACGGAACCAGGAGCGACCCGGAGATCGTGAACAATAACCCAAAATGTCACAACGAATGGGAAATGAAATTGAAAATTCAAGTTTGAAGTTGCCGTACCCAATGCAGAGAGACCAAAGGACAATCCAGTGTTAAGGTCCACAGAAGGTGAGTATGCCAATTCGTAGAACGAGCCGAATGACTTTATTCATTAGAAACGTGCCAAAGACATGACTTGTGTGCCAGGAACTCGGCAGGGCATGGGGTAAGTCGTTAAGGTTAAATAAGATTGTTTAACAGGAATAAAAATTAGAGTTCAAGAATTTAAAGGACAAGGAATTGAACTTCATATTTAATGCGATAAAAAAAAAAAAACAGCTGAAAAAATCTCAACTTTAAAGTTGAGTCCTAGCTCATTTTAAAGTAAGTGCATTCAGTTGTCGGCTTCGAAAGGATAAATTTTCAATTCTTCTTGTTTTTATTAATTGAGCACCGAAAACGTGACTCGTACCAGAAGCTTTTGTTAGTTGTCACCGGACATGATTTGGACGGGGAACACTCCATCTGCTTCTCCATCGTGAACTCTGTCCTACTCCCACTCTCTCGCTCTCCCATTCTGTCTCTGTCTCTGTCCCTGTGCCTGTTCCTGTTCCTGTCCCTGTCTCCGGCACTGCAGCTCACCCCACACCATTGGACATTGTTTTACCCATGCCCAGTTCAGCATAAAGGACGAAACCTTGCGTGCCAATATTGGGAAGTACGGCCTGTCACATGTCACCAAAACAATGGGCCAGTAGGAAGTCCTCAAGTCAATGGCAATCCGAGAGTTCGGGCATTCGGGGGACTGCCTCAGTTTTGACAACTGCAAGAATGAAATAATAGTAGACTTTGGGTTACCACTCAATTTGGACCTGGATCTGGGTAAAGTATTTCAAAACTTATAGTTACCAACTCAGAAGGTATTTAGACAAAATTTTAGTTTTTCTTTTTTTTTTTTTACAAATCGATTCGAAAGTAAAAAAAACTAACGTAAATGTCGCGCCAAAACGATCGCTACCCGAAGTTGCGCTTCGCTCTGATCACCGAAGATGCACTCGAAAGGCTCTGTCCAGTTAAGAAATCAAAAAAAACAAATTCCAATAAATACTTAGAGGATGATTCAAACATATACAAGACCATTTATAATACCGTTAACGATGCCATCGAACAACAGATCCGCAATCTCAATCTACGCAATCTCGATAAAATAATAGAAAATAAGCTAATTAACATGCCGAGGCTGGATAAAATAATTGAGGATAAGATCTACAAGATTCAGAGCCGTCACATGAAGCTCGCTGGCCACCCGAAGAGATCCCATGCCCCAGCATTGCCATCCCGTGCATCGATCAGCCCACCTATCAGAGATGAGGGAAGCAAATACAAGATCCCTTCACCGCCCACAGAAGGACTCGTGGGCTTAGGCTTTCCCACAATTACATCCACGAATTTGGATAGTCTCGTTCCGAAAAGGAGCTCTTCCAGAAAATACTGCAAGATTGGGGATGCCAAATCGACAATAAGTAAAAAGCCGGGAAAGAAACAAAGCAGTACAAAAAGAACATCAATTTTAAAGGACTCATCCAAGTATAATACTGAGGATCCTATTCCCACCGCCAGGAGCAGTCGACGCTTAAGGACATATAACAAAAGTTTAAATTAATTTGAATATTTTGATGTCTCCTGAAATGAAGCACTGACTGTACAACAATAATAGGTTAGGAGGAACTATCCTTGGAATGCCAAACGCAACGGAATGACCACGCCCAATAACTTGAAAAATGCAACAGGACGAAAACATGTTTTCGAATTATTTATATTCTTGTAGAATCCGAAAATTTTAGTTAATGTTTTTTTTTTTATGAGTGCAACTGACAATAAAATAAAGGGGTCTTTATGCAGATCCTAATTTAGGTCCAAAGGATAAAATAAAGCAAGTCGCCGTGCATCTCGAAAGTTTGGACAGGGGGCAGGAATGTCCTTTGTCGTGTCGATTGACAATGCGGGGAGTCTCTTAGAAGGTATGGGGTATATTTGGTATCGGTTGCCCCGAGGGGAATCATCCGATCATCCAAAATGCAACTGAAAATATAAAAAAGGACATCCTTTTTACTTTGATGTACCGAGAAGTTTGAGCAAAGGATTGAGAGTTAATACAATTCGAAGAAAGGATTGGTTTAATTCTGCAATAAGGAGAGCAGATGCTCTTCCCTGGCGCGCGGTCATGTGCACATCCCAAGGACAGGAAGGACACATTACTGGCAACGGCTGAGCGTGTGTTGTGCCAATGACAGATTTGGGGTTTGAGTCATATGAATATATTTATTGCATTTCGATAACTGTAACCACCCCCCCACACCCCCGCTCATACACAACAACTCAAAACCGCTGGCAGCGTCTGGAAAACTACAAGGATCGTCTTCGCCGTCGTCTAATCCTGAAATATGTAAAATGAAAAATTGAAAAACTAACTGACAACGCAGCAGTTGTAAAAATGTTCATATGTGAGTGTGTGTGAGTGAGTGTGAGTGTGAGTGTGTGTGAGTGTGTGTGAGTGGGGGAGGTGTGCCCTTGGTAGTGGGTGAAAAGTCTTGGCCACTGCGTGGCGTATAGCGAGCGGGTGGAAGGGGCGAAGGTCCGCACAGCATTTTCCGGCTTATCAACAAGCTGCAGACAAGGCCAGAGCATCAATCAAGAGTTTCCAATGAATGGCTATCCGAGTGAATTAGAAGGCCAGTACCATATCCTACCCCCACCCTCCCACCCCCTCTCGTCCACACCCCTTTCCAATCATTCTCCTTTCTTCTTTTCTTTTTCGACTACCTCCCCCGAGCAATATATTTCTTTTGCAAATTCTGCATATATCTCTCTTAGATACATATACATATGCATATACATATACACATACATATACATATTCATATACATATACATATCCATATCCATATATGGATGTTCATATAAATTTTGTTTCTTTTTTTTATCATTTTTTTTTTTTATATATTTTTTTTTTTGGCTTGGCTTGGCGACCACCGTCGTGCCTAACTTCGACGTACCCGGCAATATTTTTGCGGCTTAATATGTGTTAAGGAAAAAAATGAGAAAGGAAAGCTACGAAGAAAAACGGAAAAAACGTTCCCGAAGTGAAGCGAAACGCAACGTAGAAGAAAAAATGTACAGCCTGGCGAATGTGCGAGTTATGGTAGAAACAGTCACTAAGCATGGACGTTGGGCGTGTGGTATGGGGGTGTGGTATGGGGGTGTGGAAGGGGGGGTGCGGCCACAAGGCCAAAGGGAAGCCCGCCTTAGAGGGTGCAGTAGGTCGCTGGCTGGCTGACTGCTTGCTGGCTTATCGTTTGACTGTAGCCAGTGACAGGACATAACATTACCCTCGGTATCTGCGCAATGCCATGCGTGGGCGCTCGCTGGCTGACGAACGGTCACCCCGGGCCACTTTCAAGCGGGACTTAAGGGGGTAGAAGGCCAAAGGATTGTGCAAAGGTGGGTGGATGGGGACGGATGGCTACAAGAAAAAGATGCTGACTAAGTACTTTGCGAAATTGCTAACATGCGTTGTGCCTGTGTCCTGAGAGCCGGCCGTAGGACTTGGGCATGCCACTGTCCTGTGTTCATCCTTAAGTCCGATACTAGCCTCTGTTTATGTGGCAATACATTGTCACTTGCAGCGTCTGTCTGTCTGTCGCTCCGTCTGATCGTCTCTCCTTCTCATCGTCTTTCCATCTGTCTGGCCGACTGTCTCTATGGCGTGTCATCCTTCATGCTCTTCCTTACACTTAGAGCCAAACCCCAACCACTTGCCCAGCTCCTCCAATCCCAGTCCTAGTCTCAATCCCATAGCCACCCCCACACCCACTCCCACTCCCACTCCCACACCCAGATCTACACCCACACCCACACTCATACCCATACCCATAGTCAGGCTTATACCCATAGCCATCATAAGGACGAGCAGTGGACGTTGCCAGGCAAAGGATAAACGACAAGCGTCTAATGGACGGACAAGAAACAAGTGTTGGGTGCCATGTTTATGTTGTTGCTGATGTTGTTATTGTTGTTGTTATTGTTATTGTTGCCATTGTTGTTGTTGTAATGGTGTTGTTGCTGTGTTGCTGTTGTTGTTGTTTCTTCTGTTGTTGTTGTTGTTGTCATTCATTTCATTTCGTTTCGTTATGTTCCTTACGGTTTTTTCTCGCTGTCCTCACACACACACACACACATACAGCATTTAGCTGCTGTCGCCATCTTTATCATTTCTTTTTGAAGCCAACTTCGTGTTTTTTTTCATCTTCTCTTATTTTGCCTTTGTTGTTGTTGTTGTTTTTGTTGTTGTTGTTCTGTTGGAAATATAAAAATTCAACAACGCGAAAACTTCACATATGACAACTTGCGCGGACAGCAGCAACAAAGAGAGAGAGAGAGAGAGAAAGAGGGAGAGGAGGAAGCGATGAAGAGGTAAAAAGGTAAAGAGGAAGAAGACAACATGTCACTGAGGTAGAAGACAGCACAGACCCAGCGACAGCATGCGGCAAAGACGTTGTCATTATCATCATCAGCTTCATCATCATCATCATCTTTATCCGTATCTTCGTCCGCATCTCCATCCGCAAATTCATCCCGTCTTCATCCGCATCTTCATCCACATCTTCATCATGAACATCTTTGGCCAGAACCGTTCAGATGTTTCTGATTATTTGAAGCGGAAAATCAAACGTAATGCGATGTTTACACTGTACAGCAGCAACACTTTAAGGAGCAACAGCAACAGCAACAGCAACAGCAACAACACCAGCAGCAACAACACCAGCAACAGCAACAGCAACAGCAACAGCAATGTTAACAGCAGCAGGCCAGCAGCAACAAAAACAACGACTCTTCTGATATTTCAGTTTCTATATCTTGACTATATCTATATAGATTCATTGCCACAACTCGACTTACGACATTCACTGCAGCGAATCAGCAACTGTTGCTGCTGGCATTGTTGCTGTTGTTTCGCCTGCTGCAATTTTTATCTCTGTTATTGTTGCTGTTCGAACGACGGTGATCGCTGTTACTGTTACGGATTCTGCAACTGTTGTTGTTTGGTCTTGCTGCTTCAACGGAAGCTCCTGCTCATGTTTCTTGTGTCACGCCTGCAACTGTTGCTACTTTTGCTGCTGTTACTACTTTTATTGCATTAACAGTAATTATTACTATTACTGTTGCTGCCAATCTTCATGGCTACAACAATTGCTACTCTATTATGCTTCTGGAGTTATTACAGCTACAGCAGTTGCTGCTGCGACAGGTGCAACCAAAAGGGCAACTTTTACTGGTATGTTAGTGGTATGTTACTGTTACTGTTACTGTTACTGTTACTGTTACTGTTACTGTTACTGTTACTGTTACTGTTACTGTTACTGTTACTGTTACTGTTACTGTTACTGTTACTGTTACTGTTACTGTTACTGTTACTGTTACTGTTACTGTTACTGTTACTGTTACTGTTACTGTTTCTGTTACTGTTACAATGCAGCAGCATTCATTGCTCCCGCCATTAATGTTGCTGGCGAGTGTCATTGCTGCTGGCCTTTCTGTTGCTGCAGCTGCTACTGCTGTTGCAGGTCCCTGCGTGAGCGTCCCAAGACGATGACAGAGGCGCTGTCTCAAAATCTTAGTTCATGTGTATGAATGCTACGTTGTCATGTTTTTGTATGTGTGTGTGTACGTGTTTATATATTTGTTTAGCTGTATTTCTGTGCGTGTGGGCTATACGTACATGCATGTGTGTGTGTGTGTGTGTGCGTGTGAGTGTGTGTGAGTGTGTTTGTTGAGTTTCAGAAAATTGCATTTTTTCATATCATTAGGTTTTATTGGTTTCTTCCTGTTAAATATTCTTGCCCGCATAAACCGCCCGCCCCTGCCCAACAGTCAAAAACAGACACCAACACACACACGCACACATATGTGACACTTGTATTATCTTTTCGTGCATGTGTGTGTGGGTCTTACGGAGATGAGAATAGGGGGAGCAGGTCGCATGTTTTCAAAACAACAACGAGACCGTCGCGCTCCAAAAACAACCTGAAACACACACACACACACACACACGCACACACACACACACGCACACACACATGCATATAAATATATACATATGAAACACATACTCACACAAGAGACACGCATCATATCATCGCATATTGTTTCGCCTTGACTGCTCCCTACCACCTCCCACTATAGCCCCAGCCAGCGGCCCCCTTCCCCAATCGTCCTCCCTTATGTATTTTTTGTCAGTCGGCCAGCGTCAAGCTGAGCCCAGAGACAAGCGCTTGGCAGCAGATTCTGGCCATGTCAGGCTGTCCCTTTCCCCAGAATACCTACTTCATGCCACCACCAGCCCCCTACTCCTTCACCTTCCTGGTGCCGCACAAGCTCTGCTGCCCCGGCTGAGCTCCCGCTTCCTGATATGAGGCGATAAATGCAAGTTGGCGATTTCCTTTGTTGTTCCTTCTGGTAGACGCAACTTGAGTTCCACATTGAAGTCCATTATCCACACCCCACACCCTCAAACACCTCCCACCACCCACCTTCCACCTTTCCACAGAATGTGTTTGGGGGTCACACAGGGACGCAAACAATGCGCATCGACTCACCGTCGGTGGAGCTCCAATTAAATGCATATCCAATGGGTTATCAAAAGAACGGAAAATTCTTGGGTATCCAACGAACCGTTAATCCTCAACTATGTCACTTTTCCTCAGAAAGAGTCCTAAGAATACGAATTATCGATGAATACTTAAGGATTTTCGATCGCTTACTATTTGTGACCTTAAAGTCCTTTAACCAAAATTTCTTGCATATGAAAAAGATGTCCTCATCAGTTTTAAGCTGAATAAAAAAATTTAACTTGATTGTAAAGGACTTGCGTCCTTTTAAAAGCAATGTATATAGCATGTAAATAAATATGGGAATATCCTTGATTTGCGTTGTAGCATCCTGATTTATATAAATGTCCGTACAAGGAGAACTCTCAAGTCCATCGAGCTACCTTCTCCTTTGAAGCCATCCATCACTTTATGCGGCCGTCAGACATCATCCCAGCTTGCCCTATACATTATGTCCAACTATGCTGAGTATCGATACCTTATAATCTAATCGATTTGAATATCTCTCGTCGATTCGACTCATCCAATCATTTCTGTTGACCAAGCACGTAAAGAGTTTGCCCATCCCCGGCACATGATTATCGAAGGGGGGATTACGCTTAGGACGCCTAATGCACTGACATCCATCCAAAACAACGCACACACAAACACACGCACGAGTGTGTGTGCATGTGTGTGAAAGGGTGTTACTGTTTGTATTTGGTTATGTGTGCATGTGTGAGTCCTGTCCTGCCCACAACAATACAAACATGCCCACAAATGGAGTCAACTTGACGTTCACCTGCGTAAATCAGGAAATGTGGCAAGGAGCGTAGCAACTTCTGATTGACTGGCTGACATATGGATGGATGGTTGAATGGATGCTCGAAGGTTGTAAGGGACACAAGGACCACAGGGTAGCAGGCTGATATCCGAGTAGAAGTCCCTCACCGCCGCTGCTGGTCAAGAGAATGTCTCAAGAGCTTGGCTTCCTTTCCGACTAAGTCGCCCTAATGCAAATGGAATACTGAAAACGGTTGCACACATAATTTCAATATGCCAACCACCGGGCACCATCCGTCTCACCACCAAGCCCAATCCCAATCCCAATCCCAGGCCCAGGACCAGGACCATGCCCATACCCATGCCCATGCCCATGCCCATACCCATACCCATACTCATACCCAAACCCAAAGTAAAGCCCAGACCCAGACCCAAACTCAAACCCTTGCCCCGATCCCAATTCCAAATCCACAGACCAGGACCCCAACCCCAACTTTAGCCTCAGTCCGAGCCCAAGCCCAGACACACAGACACACAGACACACAACACAAACACAGAGACCCGGCAACTGAAAGCCCAGTTACAGCTCCCGTTGGATCCTGTGCCACCTGCAGTGACTGACGGTCGGTTGGTCGACCGGTCTGGCCCCCGGGGTCGTTTTGCGTACGCCCTTGTTGTGTGTACGACTGAGATCCTCATATGTGGGTGTGGGTTGTGTTGCTGATGTGGGTGAAATGGGTGTTCCACCTTTCCCTGCCGTTCTCTCTCTCTCTCTACCCCTCCTTCTCTTTCATGCTGTCTCTCTCTCTGTCACTCGCCCGGTGAGCGCTGCTCTGGTCGGCAGCTGCCTTGTTGCTTGTTGATGCGCTTCGGTGGTCGCCGCCTGCCAACGGAAAAGGAAATGAAAAAAGGCGAACGAAAGCCCGCCTCAGATTCAGATTCAGCATCAGCATCAGCATCAGCAGCGTCGACCTCAGCTCCAACTCCGGTTCCAGCTATCCAGGTTTCCAACTCCTCACGTCGCTCCACCGCTCTACCAATTGGACGGACGGGTTCTTAAGCTCAGCCTCTTCCTTGCCAATTCCGCTAGGTTGGCTTGCAAAATTTTTGAATTGGATACTCTGGCGACCAAAAACGCCCACGCGCCGGGCATGCCAACTGCCTAGTGGGCATCCCGTACATCCTTCTGGGTCTTCCGACTCATTCCCTTTAAAGTCCCACTTACCACCTCCGCCCCCCTCCCCAGTCATCCTCCCCACAAACTTACCATCATTTTGTTCAACGTCCAACGACGTCCACATGACCAAAAGAATCAACGAGTCGCATGTGTTTGAATGTATGTACGCGTGCGTATATGTGTGTGTGTGTGTGAGTATGTGTATGTGTGTGTGTGTGTGCGATTGTGTGTGCAAGGACTATTTGAAATTTTGCATATTAAAATATCGCATGCAAAGGTCGCAAGCTCCTGCTTATTTGAGGCAAAAGGTGGCCGGCGCCGTGCGTCGTTGTTCTTCTTCCTGCCACCAACGTCGTTGGCTGTCGATGGTGCACAGTGGGTAAAAATGTAACAAAAAAGTGCAAAACTTATCGCTTAAATTAAATCGATAAAATATATTATTTATTTACCATTGAAAATAAGCATTCAATTAGTGCATTACTTCTAAGGGGTTATCTGTAAAGCTTTAACCAAACAGTCGATAAAAATTCTTTACTTGGTTATCGATATATTTGATATCATTTTAGATATAAGTATAGTAGATGGTATATCTATACCTTAAATAACTTAATAAAACTTATTATTAAACTTAAAAGCGACTAAAAATATATAAAGAAAACATTGACAGTTATATCGATTAAGTATCGTTATCGATACAAATGGCTGCCTCAAAAAAGAAACCTTTGCTACCTTTATTCAATAGATTGTCCGTAAATGTCCTTATATGATTTCAACATTGTGACATCTGCCAAAAGATTATCAATAGGAAAACATTAAGTTGTCATCGAAGCTATCGATAAAAGGGAAGTCATCCATACAAGCAAAGTTATCGATACACATTTTAAAGCAAGGACATTCTTTTGCAGTACTTTGTAAATTTTTTGCAACTATCGAAAAACTATCGATGGGAAGGCTATCCCCAGTCCCACTGTCCGAAGTTTCCTACTGTCGTTACTGTCGATGTTGTTGTTGTTGTTGTTGTTGTTGTTGTTGTAGTTGATGTTGTTTTTCTTGTTGTTAGCGTAGTTATTGTTGTTGCTATTATTATTATTGTAAGTGCTGTTTTTGTTGCTGCTGCTGCTGTTTTTATTGTTGCTATTGGACCGATGCTGACTGCGAATGTGGCTAAAGATGTGGGCAAGGATGTAGCCGCTCCGTCAGTGTCCCCGTTACCGTTGCCGACTGTGGCACTGGCGCTGGCGCTGGCGGTGGCGGTGGCGGTGGCACTGGCAACATAACATTGGGACACAGACACATCGCCTGTGGTAACACAATAACGAATTTCCGTAGCAACTTCATCACCAGCGACTGCCACACAGTTGCCGGCAAACGTTGCTCGTGTTGCTGCCGCTGCCGCTGCCGCTGCTGCCACTGCCACTGCTGCTGCTGCTGCCGATGTTGTTGTTGCCTCATCTGCCTTTGCCCTGAAATGTTATCCACTTTACATGAGTCTCTGGTCTGTGGTCCTTCTCGATTTCTTTGCTGTTTTCTTTTATCATTTCATTCGTTTTCGGTTCTTCGCTTTTCCTTCTTCATTTTATTTTTATTTTTTTTCAATTTTTGCTACATTGGCGGCTAAATTTTGGCAGCGACCACCAATGAAATTATACACTTTTCAGTTGTCACAGCCACCCACACACATACACACTCACACACACACACACACACACACACACTGACAGCACACATGCCAATAATAATAATAACGTAAATAAATACGATAAACAAACAAACTGAAAATAGGAAAAGTTTTTCAACGAACGACAAGCAGGAGTTTAAGGATATTTTCTTGCGGTACATAACATTCTTGTTGGCAGAGTCCTTGGCATCATTGCCATCATTGGTTGTGTTTAACTTTGGTTTAATATGCTTCTATAATGCCACATCCTTGCCTGCAAGTCAAACTACCAACTGTACCTTCAAGGACATGCAATCCTGCGACTAGGTTGCTTTCCTTCAGGATGCACACAAAGTTCATTTCACATATCCATCGAAGCCTGTGAAGAGCAAATAGATCAACAAAATTTTAAAACCCTTGTCAAAAATATTTTGATACTCATAAGCGTCGTCTTCACTGCTCCTTAGCTCCTTATCCCCGCACCCCGCACCCCTCACCCCACACCCATTACCCACTTCCTTTGGCTGTCATGACAAACAATTACACTTAATCAGTTTCAGTTTTCCAACTGACGCGCCCAAGAAAACACTTTTCCCTTTTTTGGCATAACGGGTGAGCTGTCGATCCTGCGATCCTTCGAACCTTCGAATCATCGAACCATCGATCGTCCTGATGCAGAAGCCCGTTACGTGCCACGAAAGATGAAAGGATGCCAGAAGGAAAGGATCGAAGAGCAAATAAATTATTGTCGAAGACTTTTGCGATTTCCCTTTTTTTATGGATTTTCATTTTTCTATTTTTATAGATCGTGAGAAAGTTTAACCCCTTTAAGGGTGCACCTTTGGGTAAGGATTGAGGCTGCGGGAAGATGGGAATGAAATTAAGAATAAGAATAAGGATGAGGTTGAAGTTGAGTTTGATGGGATGGGGATGAGGATGAGGATGACGTTGGCCCATTGCCACATAATTTATAATGATTAGGTACCGTTGCGAAGGACAATGGCGGGCAAAGCGCAGAAAAGGAAACAGTTGCAGGAGCGCCTCCTTGAGCCGCAGCGAAAAGAACACACAATCGTCCAGGGGGTGACGGAAGGGAGCCGAACGCAACGGGATAGGACTTCGACCGCGACAGAGGCGTCATCCCTCAGCAAGGGGCCCACAAGGATAATATGTCTCAGGGTGCCTTATGGCTTATCCTGTGCCGGCCAGGATGCATCGCCAGCTGTGCAGCTCTCAAGATCTGCGAGAGATCAAGGAGAAATGCTTATGGCTTAAGTTTATCCCTAAGATTGCAAAAAATTAAAATATAATTTATGAAGAGGTGATCGATAATTGAATTAAGGTAAATATAAAAATTTTAAAATTTTAAATATTTAATTTATTTATTTATTTTTTCATTTATTTATTATTTTTTATTTATTATTATTATTTTTACTATTTTTATTTATTTTTTGATGTTTCTTGTAAGGAAATAATATTATAAATAAAATAATATTTTTTTAATAACAAATTTTAAGAAAGGAAAGGACGAATGGTTTTTCTTTCCAAAATTGATTATCCTTTATTAAATTTTAGATCTAAATTTTAATAATAATAGTTTAATATATATTTTATAAATCTATCAATAATTACTTAAAATAAATTAATATAAATTAATGACGGGGATTTGTTATACATATTATAATAATTAATTAAAGTGTAATATTTCTTAATTTTAAAATATTATAAATTATATATTATATATATTCTTAATATTAAATTTAATATTTATTAAAATTTAATTAAAGTCTAATAATAAAAAATCAACATATTCTAATAATAATTAAATAACACTAAAAAAAGAAGAAATAAATAATATTAAGTAAAAAAATATAAATATTATATATAAAAATAAAATGTAATTAATTTCTAAATATATCCTTAACAACTTAGATAAACGCCTGACTTGTAAATAAAGTATATAGAATTTAGATCCTGGCCTTATATTTATTGCAACAACAACGAATCGAAAGGCCGAAGGATATTCTCTTATAATGACATGGAAAATCGAATATTTCCGCACTTAAGGCTGTTATGTGGGCGTTATCCACAGCCACGCCCACCCATCAAACGCAGGTAACCGAAGTGTTAGTCATCCTTCGCAAGTAGAAGTGACCCCCCGAGTGACCCTCGGATCGAATGTCCACCTCAATGCGAGGGCCTCGCTCATTAATCAGCCAATTAGTCGACTTTGATTAGCCCCTGACAAAATATATACGCACATAATATGGCATAAGAGTATAAATATCAATTCGATCTGTCAAATATTGACACATCAAACCCTAAACAAACCAATGACAGGACCTTTGCCGCTCGACCCCGCGCCGGGCCATTTAACGGCAATTTATGAGCAACAAAACATCTAAAATAAAAAAATAAAAAAGAGGACAAAAAACGTGGAAAATGGGAGAAAAATAATAAATGAAAACAAGAGAAAAGGCAACAGCAGCCAACAACAACAACAACAGCAGCAACAACAACAACAACTGCGAACAATAACAATAAAAAAGGGATTCCTGCTCAGATCATTTCAAGGGTCCTTGACTTTGTGCCGGCAATGAGCCAATTGAGTGATGCTGCTCGTAGCTGAGAGCTCAGGACAATTATTGTATTTGTATTTGTATTTGTGTGTGTGCGTGTGTGTGTGTGCCATTATAAAGGATATAGGACATAATAATATTATATGAGGCATCATGTTCGCCAGTTTTGTGTCGAAAACCGACTTTTTTACACCAAATGCCAGAGCATTAGATCATGGTTAGGGGTTAGCCAGGGGGTTCCCTTGAGGCGGCGAGGGGTACCGAGGGGATCCGTGAAGTTGAAGGGCTTAGGGGTATTCCTCGCGCTTAGGGGATGCTGGACCTCGGAAACTAAAGCTGAACGAATGCTGCGAAGGTTCAAAGTGCGTGTGAAAATTGGGATGTTTGTTGTAGTTCCTGTTGTTCCAGTTGTTGTTGTTGTTGTTGTTCCAGTTGTTGTTGGTGTTCCTCTTGTTGCTCGGATGCTGGCAAAACTTTTGCGGTGTTTTCCAAGGTGTGAATCCGGCAAAAACCATACAAAAAAGGACACAAAAAAAAAAAAGGATGCTGCCGGACAATTACTGATAGTCCGTGAGTCCGTAAGTCCGTGTAATGCGATAAGGCGCCAATGCATAACCCGATCCTAGAATTATCCACATGATCTCCCATTGTTGAACTGTCAACCCGAGAGCAGTTTTTGGGTCAAAAGGTTTCACTGCCCTCCACATCTCATTTTATCCCAAATTTTGTGATCGCATCCCAAGGGCCACCGGGGCCAATTAGTCAAGTGGTTAATGAGTTGAGTCCAAATCGGATAAGGATATCGTGTCGACTGCACAGCTGACTGAATGCTGTGGCCCAGCGAATGTGCGGGAATAACTGTACACAGGATATATGCGCCTGGATATATGTGTGCATTTTCCCTGCCATTGCCGACAACTGCAATTGGCATTTGCGAAAAATGAAAAATTCTCAAAATCAAAGCATCAAAAATGTCGAAAGTGAAAAAGGAAAATGCGAAATTTGTGAAAATGTGAAAATGCGAAAATGTGAAAATGGAAAAAGGGTTAAAGGGCTTAGGGGGTTGGCAGCAAAGGATCTGCGGCCGCGGCTGCGGCAGTTAAGAGTAAAAAATTAAAAATGTCTGCAAAAATCCAAACAGGCAAATTTATTTTCCACCCAAAGGACATGAGGGTTGCACCGGAAAAACGGAAAATTGCAAATCAAAATATTTTTTAAATATAACCAAATGCCGGCTATATCATTCGAGGCTCTGGGCGAAGAAGTCGAGCAGAAAATTAAAATAAAACTCGGAATTAAAAATGAATATAAAAAATAAAACATTTCAAATGATAAATCAAAATTTTTAAAATTAATAAAAATTAAAAAAGAAATTAAAATAAAAATTAAAATAAAAATTAAAATAAAAATTAAAATAAAAATTAAAATATATATCAAAATAATTGGTTTAAAATTTCAAAAGGAAAGCAATTATTTTTTAGCTACGAAAAAGGATCAAGGATTTTCATTAATATTTTTAGGAGTTCAGGTTTTAAATTAAATATATATTTCTTTAAATTTTAAATATAAAAAATGTTAAGTATAAAGTCTATTAATATTAAATATAAATCAAACTCTGAGCCCCAAATAAAATTTTAAATTTATCCTGTCGACGGCAATTTTAAGATTTATTCAGCTGATTTAGGACTAACTTCAAAATTCTAAAAAAAAAAAAAATAAATATAAAAAAAAATATATAATATTTTTAAGAAATTGTTTTAAAATATTTAAAAATAAAATGAGCTCTGATTTTTATTTAAATAATTAAAAATTAAATTTTAAAAAACCAAATTTAAAAATCATAAGCTAATTCTGGAACTGACTGCAAGGACTCAAAATATGAGAAGATCTGAAGAGGGCAATCGGTGGTGAGACTTAAAACTCCCCATGATGATGACTTCTATGGCCTTAACATAATAAAAACCTGAAGATGGAGGGAGTTAAGGCAGGACTTGTCTATAAAATAAAGGAAGCTCACGTTAAAGCAGAAAGTCAAAGGAAGTCCTTAGAAATGAGGCATTTGTTTTAAAAAATCAAAATGTGAGAAAAAAAGGAAGAATATTTCAAATCTTGAAAATAGCCAAAACACTTTCAATGGATGACTAAAAAGATATGTATAATCGGCAGCCCGCAGGACATGAGTATCTAGAACTAGACTTTAAAACCTGTCTAAATCCCTCACTAGACTCTTGAGAGTTACTTTCAGGACTCTTAAAGAATGTCAGCTTTTAAAAACCTGGAACATTCCTCGTGTTCGTACATGGAGAATGGAAATATGAGAGTGTCCTGAAATTGAAGTTTGACTTCAAGGACTTACTCATCCAAATAACTTCAATGGAATATCTGATAATTTGTTGGGGGTTCGATTAAAGCTGCGAGTTTTGAGAATTTGAATCCAATCGATTTCAATTTCGATTCTGATGTTCAATGTTTGCCAGGTGTTGCTTTGATGTTGCAAAGTCCTTCTGTGTGTCGCAGATCCCAAATACATGGCTCACTACCCGCTACCCGTTACCCGCTACCCGTTACCCTTTACCCGCTACCCTCTTTCCCTCCCCCCTGCCACTGTACTGTTTACCCCGGACAACGGCGGACAGACATCCTGTTGCCACATGCGGGCTTTGCATTTGCATGGCCTCCTTTTTCTGCATAGGATAATTTTAAATTGCGAGCAAATTTTCCCGCTCAACAGCACACACATCATACACGCACACACACGCACACACACGAACGCGAATGGCATAGTTTTTCCATACGGAAAGGATTATTTATTTATTACGAAATTTTCGTCATTCGATGCGCGGCTGCCGCGTGGAAAGCTGCAAAGGTGGAAAAGTTGTGCAGGGAGGCAGGGGCAAAGGTACACTACGGATAGGGGATAGGGAACAAAAAAAGGACGGGCAGGACGAGCCGAAAGACAGCCGTCCAGGCAGCCGCAAATGTCGAATTATTCAAATGATGATTCAACCCCCTCGGCACCCCCTTCCCGGTGTCCCGATCGGGTACTTGATATGCAAAAAAAAAAACAGAAAAAAAAAAATAATAAATAAAGAGAAGAATCCACACTAGAGAGACAGAGAGAGAGAGAGAGAGAAGCAGCAGCTACACGCACAGGACTCGAAGCAGGACACACGCCAGAGGACATACAACACGGAGTCGCGTTGATTTTGTGTCCACCTTTTTTTTTTTTTATTCCTACCTTGTGGCAATCTGGAGACACACACACACACACACACACACACACGTACACGCACAAGCACATACACACAAAGAGAGACAGTTCAGGGCTTTGTTGTTGTTATTGTTGGTCCTTTGTAGTTTGCATGTCCCGTTTCGTCATATGAGATCGCGAGTGCTTACAATTTTTCATATAATTCGAATATAAAAAGTAAGCGCACAGACAGGACAAAACAGGACTCGCGGAGGCCTTTACCTTCATGTATGTACATTTGAATGTGTGTGTGTGTGTCGATAGAGAGTAGAATCGCTTTTAAGGACATCTGCGTATTTTCCCAGTTGATACGCAAACCTTCAATGTGTTGTGTCTCCCGTTAACTTCCCTAGCTTTTGCTCTTTTCCTCTCCCTCTCCCTCTCCCTCTCCCTTTCCCTTTCCCTCATTTTCTATCTCTCTCTCTTTCTACCTCTACCTCTACCTCTTTCTCCTTCTCTCTATTCTCTCCGTAGCGACCACAGTTTGGCATTTGAATTCATTTAATTTGCACCTTGTCCTTAAATCTGGTAATATTATATCATATCCTTTATGCTGGCGAGGAACATCTGTTTCTGGTCATATGCCTAATCCTGCATCCTTGCAGGCATTGGCCCCCACATGCTAAGCCATATTGTCCACAGGATATGCTGGTGCCAGCTCAGACTCAAGAACTTGTTAAAGGTGGGAAGCCATTGGATGTTTGATTGCTGATTAAGGACTTTGTCAAGGGATAATTAAACATGAAAAGGATAATGAGAGCACTGATGAAGATACAAAGTTACATATCCTTTGGAATAAAGTCATGGTATTTCCTTATGTATATCAGGATAACGTTTTGTGATTTCCAATTTTTTCTCTCTGCCTTCATTCTTCCTTCAAGGATGTCCTTTAATTTTAGATGATTGTATTAATTTCGTCTTGGCTTCAAACTTTCATTTCTATTTCTCTTCCTTCATTCTTTCTTCAAGGATGTCCTTTAATTTTAGATGATTGTATTTAATTCGTCCTGGCTTCAAACTTTCATTTCTATTTCTAGTATTCTTCAGTTGTCCATAGTTTCTCGAAAGCTGTGCCCACACTTGGTAGCTTCAAGGACCTGCCCGACAGGATAGCATTAGCCCAGAGCTCCCCAAGGTCCAAATGGAATTTCTGACTAAATAACCGCATAACAAGCGTTGACATAGGAACATCTGTATGAGACGGTTTAGGAGATCTGTAAGGACCCAAATTTAGTATTGAGGTTCTGCTTCCGTTTCCAATATAAGCCCCGGCCCAATCCTTCCCCCCTTTCCCCCTTCCCCTACCCTTAGACCATTCCACTGATTCGCATTCGCATTCGCATTTCAAAGGACACATCGCAACATCATTGAGAACTTTGCATAAATGTCCGCAAGGATGTATCCCAAATGGAGCAGCGAGTGCGGAGCAGCCCTTAGCCAATATCCAGTGTTGGGTATCCCTTCTATAGATGTCTAATGGTACATTCCCCCACCCCCATCCCCCATCCCCCATAAATGTGGGCGCCTTTCTTATTGGCGTCGTCGGCGACTTTATAAAAATGTTTGCCCTTCTGTTTGTTTGTTTGTCTATGCGTCGATTTGTTTGTTTGTTCGTTTGTTTGTTTGTTTGTTTGTTTGTTTGTTTACCCGACTGCGTTTTGTGTCGTAAATTTAATGGACATCACCAACAACAACAACAACAACAACAACTATAGCAGAAATCGAAAAGGAATCGAATCGAATTGAATGGCAAATGGGAGCCATGCATAAAAAATTGTCAAAGCCAGCGAAGGGTTAACTTCGATTAGCCCAAAATGTTGTCATGGCCTGTGGTCGCACATATGTGCGGGTGCGGCAGGGGATCCCCAGGAAGAGGGTATGCATGTGTATGCATGTGTGTGTGTGTGTGTGTGTACATGTGTGTGGTCATAAGGCCAAAGCACAAATAATAACAGTCACGCGTTGAGGAAAAGTAGCAAACGCGGCAAAAATAAATAATAAAATAAACATGGATAAGAAAGCGCATAAAAGCAGGAATAGACGACCCTGAGATGTCCTTTTAGCTGAAATCAAACCTAGGGCAGAGTTGGGTACAACTTCGATCTTTGTCCTTGTCTTCGACTAAATATAAATTCGAAATCAGAAAAGGCTTGAAAAAAACATTAAAAGAGGTCTTTGGAGAGGACGATATTTAAAGGATATTCTGAATATTTTAATTTTTATTTATTTATATTTTAAAGGATAATAAATTATGTAACATATATGCTATATAGAGAAGGGATAATAGGAGGGATATATTTATAACAACTGAAAAAATAAGTCGTTAATCTAAAGAGAAATTTTAAGAGCATTAAAAACGATAAGGAACTTTCAGGACATTCCTGACTTTTCAACAGAAACAATAAAAGAATAAGAAAGTCAAAACTACTACAGATCTGAACAGACAGGATATAATATATAATATATAAGGAATGAAAGAATGATGATAAATTTAGAAGAATATAAAACAAGGATTCACATAGATTCCAACTGAAATCCTTTCTTATGGGAACATTGTCCTTTCATCGGTCCAGTCTAATAAGAAAACAGCTATGCCCTTTGTCTAGAGTATATACAGGATAAAAAAGGACAAAGGACGATGCTGAAAAACGGCACAACATGCGAATGAATATGAGAGCGGCCAGGCTGTGTTAGGATTGGCATTGGGTACGGTATTTGTATTGGTATTGGTATTGGTATTGGTATTGGTATTGGTATAGGGTTAGGGTTGGGGTTGGGGTGGAGTGTGGGATCTGAGCTTGGGTTTTTGATATTGGTATTGGGCTCGTTTGGCGGACAGCGGACCAAATAGGGCCATTGATCAAAATTGTTACAATAATGGCGAAAAATCAACCCCGCGTACAAACCAAACGCCCACAGGGGGTGGACGGGGCGGCGACCGTGGTGCGGGCGACGAGGAGTGCACAGTTGACTAGACGCGGCTGGGCGGGGTGGTGGGTGTCCGTGTTACAGGGGATGTGGCACGGGTCAGGTCAAACCAAGGCAAACCAAAGCGAAAGCAACGCAGAGGCAAACACAAGCAACGCCATTGCTGTCCGACGTGGCAACGGCCACGGGCCGCAGACTACGGCCAGAGACAGGGACAGGGACAAGGACAGAGACAGGGACATGGACAGGAGCTGGGGCAGGGAATGGAACAGGGAAGGCGATGGGGACGGGGACACAAACACGGACAGTGTGAGGACAATTGGACCGTCGGACCGTTGGACCTTTGGGCCGTTCGGCCGTTGGGATGATGGGACGATGGGACGATGGGACGATGGTCGATTGGACGATGGGACGAACGGAACATTGGACGCAGCGACGGTCGAAAGTCTGTGTCTGCCATTGAAAGTCTTTTGATGGCGATGGCGGCGTTGGCGGCGATGGCGGTGGTGACGATGGTGACGATGGTGACACGATGGTCCTAGCGATGCTGCCAGTTGGATGTGAATGGTGGTTGAATCTTGCAGATTGTAGGTTGTAGGTTGTAGGTTGTAGGTTGCCTGGACTCGGATTCGGATTTGGACTCGGATTCGGGCTCGAGTTCGGGTTCCATTTTGGGGTTTGGTTGGAGCCCTGAGCTCTGTTTGCTGCGTTTTGTGTTGTGCGATTGCTCCGACAAGGTAGCCACGTTGCTAGGATTGTCCAGGAGCACCGCCAGGCAGGACGTGTGTTTTATGTCTGAATATATATGCTATTATGTATATATGCATGTGTGTATGTATGTATGTGTGTATGTATGTATGTTTGTATGTGTGTGTTTGTGTGTGTGTGTGTGTGAGTGTGTGCGGTGTGTTCCACATGCTTCGGCATCGTAATGGCCACAGTTGTTGTTATGGCAAAAGTTGGTACGTGAGGGTCGAGTCGAAAACGACATCCTTTCGGTTAGGTCCTTTTGGTCCTTTAGCTACTGTTGGCCGGGTCGTTTGTACATATTGCATCAAAGAAAAGTTGTGCTGGGAAAAATAAAGCATGAAAGTCCTGCACAAGGACACATACTCACACTCCCACTCAGACACTCACACACACACACGCACACACACACATGAACATACGACCACACGCAGTCGCAATGCAAATAATAAAAAGTGAACTGGCAGAACCGTTTCCTTGGCTATGGAAGACGCCATGGACAACGCACAAGGATCTAAATAGTATAGTACACAAATACATAAACACATGACTATATATATATCACACATACATTAATACATATGTACACACAGTAGAGGTCCATCTGCCCACATGCTGGTGGCACAGCCAAACTCCTTTAAGCCTTCGTTACCCGCTAGGCACGTTCCACCGATGCGACGCAGAGTTTTCCCGCCATTTCCATCCTAAGATGACCCACCTACTTATTTTTTTTAAACTATTATAAAAATACATTGTATATATTTATTTAAATATATTGATATTTCAATTCATATGAGATCAGCAAGTACTTAAATAAGCCTCTATCAAAAGAAAACTGTTCCCCTTTCACGTACCGCGCACTTAGTTGCAACTATTCCCACTTTTAAAATCATTTATATTTATTTTATATTTTCTCAAATTTTTAAATATAATCGCAAGTCAAAAATACAAAAACTCATATTAATTCTGTATGGAATCCGATATTATTTGCGTAGAAATTCAATATAATTATTAAAAGCCAAAATTTCAAATAAGAAATAAAAAACGTGAAGAAACTAGCAGAGACAACAACCTTCAAAGCGGAGCGACTATAACTGTTCCCATAGGCGTAAGCTGTTCTCGCTTAAAAGTAAACTATCTGAAAATAGATCCTCAAAAAAGAAAATATTTTTAAAAAATATGTTTGAAAAAATAAATATTGTTTTAAAATAAAAATTTTTATTAGTTATCAAAGATTTTATTAATATAAAGTAAATTAATTTAATTGATGTACATTATTAATTATTACGTGTAAGATAATTAATTCCGAGACTTGATATTTGGTAAATAACAAAAAATAATAAATAATAATAATTAAAATCAAATTATATAGATAAAGATATTAATAAAGAGTTAGGCAAAAATATCACTAGCATTTTTCAAATGGGTAAAGTTAAAAATTTTATAAATTAAAAAAAAATCATTTTGCTGTACTACTTTTATGGCCACCACTGTCACATATTTTATATATTGCCATCACTGTTAGAAAATCAAAACTATGACGAATCTTTAAAAAAAGACAGTCCAAATGAAAAATAATTAAAAAAATAAGTAATTAATTATGTTTCCTTGAAAATGTGTTCCTGCTTTTCTTGGAATTTTCAGAGTCACTTGCCAAGCCAAAGAATCCAGGGATATTGTGTGGATCTAAACTCATATAAGCCCATAGCTAATAGTTACGTCTTATGCGGACCAGCCCTGTCCCGGCTGGGCAACGGAGTTGGCCAATGTGTTGCTGCTGATGCTGCTGCTGCTGCTGCTGCTGCTGGTAACCCTTGCAGCCAATCCCCATGCCGATGCCGCAAGAGTCGAGTTGCTGAGGCACATAAAATGTTGAATGGCTAAACCGCAATCTCGAACCCAAACACCGCAACACTGCACAAAAAATGGGTTGGGGGAGGAGGACCAGGCACAGGAGCTGCCACAGCATCTGGAGGCGGCAAAATGATGAGGGAGGGGGGAGGGGGGCCAGCAGTTGACGTAAGTAGTCGGAAGACCACATCAGCGGCAGCCTGATCTGTGTAAAAATATTAGTTCTGTCAAAATAAATTTCTTTGAGTAATGTAATCCCATTTTGTGGTCCTGACACACATACGCAGGCAATTTCTTTAAATTTTTAGCAAACCTCCCATTCGGCCAGGAAGTGCCGGCCCAAGTGACTCGGCCGCTCCACCCTCGCTGCCACGCCTATTCATTCTTCACGGAACCCTCACCCCGAGACACCCGGTCTTCCCCGAGTCACCCAATCTTCCCCGAGTCACCCAATCTTCACCGAGTCACCCGACCTTCCCGTCTTTCGGTCTTCCCGTCTCCGGTCTCTCCCTCTCCGCCTCCTTCGGTCACATATCACATAAAGCTGAATATGAATGCGATAAATCTGTTCGTGATTGTTTTTGCTGTCGCACATGTTGGGCACCCAGGAGTCCGGAGCCGGGCCATTGGGGCTTGTATGCCTGCATGCGAGGTCTACTTCAAGGTGTCCACCAGTGCGCCTGTTTAGGTCCCTTCAACCCGGGAGTGCGTAAAAAATGCCAACGGAATTCGCTAATCCAGCCGGCGATGCCTGATAGAAGTCTGATGATGGAGTCGATGGTGTGGGTGGCCTCTGGAGTCACAGCTATCCCCACCCATTCCCTTACCCCACACACCCGCACCGCAAGCCGCTGGATGTTGGGGCAGAGTGTGTCGAAGTGGGTGGCAGTTTGGCCGCCCTTTTTTACACTATTCCCGGCTAGGCTCGAGCACGAGTAACGATTACGGACACATGCATGCTTCTTGGTATGTGAAAAGTTGGCACACACACACACACACCCACACACACACACGCACACGCATGTAGACGCACAAGTACACGCACACAAAGATTCATGCAGCAGGCGAGTCAGGTGGCTATGGATGATGGGTGATGGGTGCTGGGTGATGGGTGATGGGCGATGGTTGATGGCTGGTGGCTGGTGGGTGGGTGTATGAGTGGGTGGTGTGCGGTGGTTGGTGGATGGAAGTGCGGGAGGTGCTGAGCTCACGTGGTCGCTCGCTGCCTGATGATGACAATGTGTTCTGACAGTTTGTGGCTGTGATTGCAAAAAATGAGAGACGATGACGAGAAAAGAACAAGAAATTGCAAATTTTTGGCACACACGCACAAACACACACACACACACACACACACACGCACACATATATAGAGCAAAAAATAAAAATCGTGTAATGTAATATAGTCAAAGTCAAAGTAGGCTTCGCTTCAAAACTTGTCGAGGTGGACCTCTGTGTGTGTGTGTGTGTGTGTTATGTGCGTGTAATATCACTCCGCCCACGCATGGTTTCTGGGTGAATGAGAACGGGGCGGTTGTGGATTCCCTTCCTGGCGCAGTTGAGCTGTGACTCAAGAACAAACATTGATGGGGCCAAATTTCTGTGATTCGTCATCTAAATAGGTTTTATTCAAAGTACTCACAGGCTCAGGCGACATTCACACACACACACACACACACATGAGGCGGGCATACGCCGGTGTAAAATTACAACGCATAACTGGCAAGAACACACACAGGCACACACACACACACGCACACAGATAAACTGTATGAAAATGTGCATTTTTTGGCAGATGTCACATGAAAAAGGATACAACAAATGAAAGGATTTGAAAATATGACGTAAGAAATATTTAAATATTTAATGTTTCGGAAAGCTCTCAGAAAAATTAAAACTTAAAAACAAAAACTAAAAAATCTCCAAATTTCTTAGCCTTAGTTTTTATTTCTGTTCCCAGCAGAAATTAAGGTAAACAAAGAAAATCCTTTTTTTAGTATTTAAAAAAAAAAATTTTTAAAATCAAAAATTATAAATTTAAAGTAAATTTTAATTTATTTAATTTAAAAATTTATTTTAAATTATTGGATTTTTAAAATGTCTTCTTCCACAGAAACTTCTTATTTTCCCTTTAATTTCATATATTTTATAATTAAATAAAAATTATTTTATTTTTAATTAATTTATTTTTAATTACAAAATTTAAAAGTTTTTAATTTTTTATTTTAAATTAAATACTAAAAATATGGAGGCTCCTCTAACGGCTTCCCAAATGTGTCACTACTGATTACCCGGCAAGTCTATCATCCGATCCTAAGAAAGCCCTAGTTCGAATCTCCAAAGGACTTTCTTTTGGATCTGGGAGAATCCAATCACTGAATATCTTCCCAAGGATATGTCTAAAGAAGGATAAATCGCACATTTCATATATAAAGAAAATTATAACAGTAATCCAAATACCAAAGGTGACCCCAAGCAAGAGCAAAGCAGGCGACGCTTTACAAGTCACCGGGGGATGTGGTAGGAGTGGCCTCCGTTAAGATGAGAGGTCCTTACTATTAAAACAATTCAATATGTGGCTACGGATCCGGCCTATAATTGGCTCATTCGTTTACAAGAATCAAGAAGCTATACCCCATCTCCAAGGATTAACAAAAGACATACAAAATATTCACAGTTTGAAGGCAACTTTATATTACGAAATAAGGAGACAATTTTTAACAGGATTACAGCTTAAGTTAAATTGAATTGTTAATATTTTTGTTATCCTTATTAAACAATCGAGTTAAATACATGAGGGGATTCATTTTGGTTCTTGGATGTCCGCGGAGATTGATGATTCACAAAAAAGCCCGGGGAAACATCCATTTGTTTGTTTAAACTTTAAGGACTTCAAGGATCAAGGGAACATAAATGATAAAATAAAAGACATGATTGGGACCATAAAATGGGCGCTGTATTTATACAATGGTTAAGTTATCAAAAGTCATAGTTATCGGGATCAAAGGCCAAAACTGAAAAAAAATTGATGATACGTAATTAAAAACTAGATGCAATGATTGTATATCGAGGAGGAGAGTCGGGGATGCAGTTGTGAGGAGAAACATCGAGGTATTTAATGATGTCAGTAAAACTATACTGAATATGATAATGTTAATCCTGCTGATGATGTTAATCCAACTGCTGATTTTGATCCTGCTGCTGATACTGATGTTAAGGCTGACGTTGATCCAGGACGCACGCTTTCGTACACCAGTACAAAGTATGTTGATATTGGGGAACGTGAATGTACATATATATTGGGGACGATGGGATATTGTCCGGAGGCACAACGATGCCACGTAGTGGCTCTGCTGCAGCTTGTGCGGATGCAGATGGGAAATGGAAATTGCGATTTGGATCGGGATGGGATGTTTTGGGGGGAGCGATTGTTATCAGGTCAATTTAGATCGTTTCTTGGCAATGGCATCCTCGACAGCGCGCAATTGTTTAAGCAGCTCCTCACGCCTTGACTTCTTGCCCTCCTCCCTATCCTTATCCTTATCCTTGTCCTTATCTTTATCCTTCTCCTTATCTTTATCCTTCTCCTTCTCCTTTTCCTTATCTCCTTTCTCCTTGTCTTTCTCCTTATCCTTATCGAGCTTCTCCTTCTCGGACCCAAGCGAATTCGTGGGTGATGCTAACGCGGACACACCCACGATGTTCGATGTCTTCTTAATCTCAATGGAAATGGGTGAACGCTTTTTGGCCGAATGTTCTGTAGCTGCAAAAGAAAAAGGATACACAATTAATGTTTTATGCAGGAAGACAAAAACTCGAGACGTACGTTTTTTGATTAATTTGCGCTCGTTTAGCGCCTTGTCCGTGGCACGCACACGTTTCTGTGGTGCGCCACGTGAGCCTGAAGAGCTGTCTGACGACGAGGATCCCGAATCCGAATCTGAATACGAAGTGTCAGAGGAATCTACAAGTAAAATTCAAACAGACGTTCGTAAAGTCATAATCATAAAATTTACGAAGGTTTCTTACCTGAATCCGATGAGCTGGAGCTGCGACGACGGCGCAGCTTGTCAAACTTCTTGGGCGTTGGCGAGAGCTTCTTGCGTTTGGATGCGGGACTGCGAGTGTCGTTGTTTCGCTTCTCCAAAGCTGATCGCTTGAAGGTAGGTGAAGTGCTGCCCTCTGGAAGGTAGAAAAAAAAAAGAACGGAATCTATAAGAACATTGGGCGGGAACGTAAGAAGGCGGTAACCTACTCGATGTGCGTCTGGGACGTCTCGGTATTTGGCTGGGCGATCGTGCAGCGCGTCCAGCAGCGTGACGACGCGCTGCGGATGTGGACATATGCTTGTGCGAGTAGCGTCGCTTGTGGACTGAGGCACTGCTGGAACCCGACGATTCAGAACTAGAATCGCTCTGCGAGCTGTTCGAGCTGGAATAGGATGAGTTGCTGCTGTAGCTGCGGCGATCACGACGTCTTCGCTCTTCACGCTCATACGAGGCACCGCGGCCAATTGACTTTGCCCTCATCCATGGATCACTCCACTCGTCCCCTCGACCCACAGCCTCTACCCTTTGCACAATCACCTCTCGGGCAGGCCGCAGGCGACGATCATCCTCATAGTGTGGCATACGATGTGGCGGAAGTTCACGATAACGCGCCATCCGTCCATAAACGTCGACATCCTCGTATGGCATATGAGGCATGTATGCAGCGCGATAGCGATCTGGCGGTTGGCCATACATTGAGTAGACCGGGGGCAGGAGGGTACGCGGATTAACATGGTTAATAGGATTGCTCGGTGGCAGTTCACGCACAACGCTGGGCGAGCTGCCACGGTCCTTTAGATAATATGGATCCTTTTCCAACTCATCGGGCGAAAGCGTTAGATTCATTTTCTTATCCTCAAAGTCCATATCCTGTTCCTTACGCTTATTTGCCTTTCGCATCATTTCCTTGGCAGTGCGCAGTCCGCGTTCCCATGCATTTTCCACAACCACCGGAACGTCTGGTATCAGCAATCCGCTACGTGGATCGTGATGTGCGCTGACGCTGCCGCTAGCTGCATACATTCCAGCATGATGGATTCCCGCAGCACCGCGATGGTGCATCACTGCGGGCCTCTCATTGCGAAAATCGTGATAGTCAGCAGCTGCCGATGATCCACTCATTAGGTGGCCGCTGTAGCTGCCACTGGCGGGCGGTCGAGCCGCAGTTCCACTGCTATTGCTTCCGCTGCTTTGCATGGGCAGCGGTCGTACAAGGCTTTCGAACATTGTGTAGTTTCCTTTGTCGGTTACGCCAGGATGTAGGAAGCGACAACTGATGCCCCAAGTGCACTGTCCGCGAGTATAAAAACGGCAGACGGGCTTGGGTTCGGTCTCCTCGGGCCGCTTTTCATCCTCATCAGAGACCTCGCCCTCCTCCAGTTCCTCCTCATTTTTCTTCTTTTTAGTCTTGGCATTGGATTGACTATCCTTACTGTTTTCATCCCCGTCTTCATCACCACCGATCACAATCACTTTATCATCGTCATCGTTTGTCGACGCCAACGATGCTTTCGTTTGGTCGCCAATTTTGTTAACTTCTGACGCATCTGCTTTGCCATCATCATCCACTTCGCCATCACCATCACCATCTGCATCTGCATCTGCATCTTCTTCTTTGTTGATTTCGGGACACTCGCCCTCCTCGGCCTCGAAATCAAGCGCCTCATCATCATGTGTCTTTACCAGATCATCCAAGCCATTTACATTGCTCTCCGCCACCTGTACGCAAGAAGTATTCGGCTATAGATTAGGACATCCGTCTTCTTGGGATACTATTGTTTTTGTACTCACCTTGGAATCCGTGTACACTGTCTTGCTTTCTGTGTCTGATGACTGGTCCATGGGCGATTTATTTTCCTCACTTAGCGTCTTGCCATTCAGAACTGGCGCAGAGTCATTGGAAAGGGCGCCCTCCTCAGCTTCGAGAGCTTTAATGGAGTGCTTCGAGGGTTGTGCCTGTTTTTCCATGTCAATATCGCTAACATCGCTGAGATCCTCGTGGCTTAAGTTAAGATCTACTGCGGCCTGATTGTTTTCCTGTTCTGGGCTATTACTACGACTGCGCACGGTGTTCGGATGTGATTTATTGGGTTCATCGCCAACTACTGTGACCTTCACGTTGCCAAGTGATGATTGTGGTTGGACCGCAGCGTTGTCTTCATCGCTTGAGCTGCTGGAGCTGCTGCTGGAATCGCTGCTCTCGCTATCACTGCTGCTACTACTACTGGAGCTTTTCTTCTTTGCCTTGGAGTCATTGCTGCGACTGGAGCTAGTGCTCGATGAGGATGAGGAACTACTGCTAGATCCAGGACTAGCAGCAGCGGTATTTATCTCTGGATTTCCATTGCCCACAGGTGCCTTTACGGGTGTCGTTCGCCTAGAATTTGTTGGTGAGTCAGTGGACGAATCGGAGTCTGAGCTGCCGCGCGAATCATCCGACTCCATGCTGACCAATATATGTTACAATGCCGCTTACTCCTCCCGACACGCCTCGTGATCACTTTTATGTTCTGCGGGAGACACCAGAGAGATTAGACAATCAAATCCAACACATAAGCTGAAATAACAAATCTTTGCAATTAATAATAAAGTCCTAAAAATTTACTTGGTAGTTTAAAGCTGCAAAAATCTCTCTGCAACTTATATCCCTAATGGGAGGTTGTGCTTTCCAGTTGGAGACGAAAAAAACACTGGCCAACAAATGACTTCCTTTAGCTCTAATCTTTTGGTAGTCAAAATTTGAAGCTTGCAGCAAAGACTACAATTTGACGTTTTCTTTCTAGACTTTGAATTATTTTTAACTGATTTCCTCCATTAATTATTAAAATTGAATGTTACATTTCAAACTTCTTCTTCAACTACAGTTTAATTTATATATTATTATAATTTTATAATCGACTAACTAAATCTAACGGCATTCATTTCAATGATACTGACATTGAGAATTGAAAACGGACAAGGATTGACATGGGACAGTCTGGATGGTCGAATGAAGAATTTGAATTAATTTGAAACAAATATACAATTAAACTAATTAATATTATAATTAAAATGTTATATTTAGAAGCTACAACAAATAAGCAAATTATCAACATTATTTAAATTAATTCAAGTCACTAACCAAACCGATCAAATTCACAATCTATAGAATAAAAGAGAACTAAATTGAAATTAAAAAAAATTTAAATTTCAAGCTGAAACTCGGAAACAAGTAAAAATCTCTCTAAAAAAAAAAGGATAGACAATAAAAAAAAAAAAGTAAAAAACACAAACAACCAAAATTCTGGGTAGTCAAGGGTCAGGGCCATGGAAGGACTTGTTTAGCACTTTTCGTCTAGAAGCATTTAATGCAATGTAATCATTTATTGTTCATAATTTACTTAGTTTTATTCTTTGCGTGTGCACAAAAATGAACTGTGCATTTTAATTTCTTTGCTATGAATTTATATTTGTTTTATTCTTTTTTTATAAATATATATATATTTTTTTGTTTTTGGTTTGGAAGGGGGAAAGAAAATTGTTTGAACATTTAAGTTTTCAGTCTGTTTTATTGAATTCTTACCTTCATATTTGTATTTTTTTTATTAAGTTATGATTTTTAAATAGTTTTTGTGTGTGTTCTCAAAATTTGATTACTTTCGATTAATTTTTAAAACTCGACTTTTATCGACTTTACGCGAACGAAAGACAACAGAGAGTGAGCAAGTTTTTAAGTGAATAACAACAATTACGAATCTGAATAAAACAAGAACTACGTTTGCTCAATTCTCAGGGCTACAAATGAAAACAGCAAGACACACACACACACACATATGAATATATATAAATATATAATTATAATATATAAATATATATATATCGATATATACATATGCATATATAGATCTCTATATATACACACACACACAGAAGTAGCGCGTATATGACATCGACATCTCATATACGTTTGTTGCAGTGTTATTTTTTTTTTTTTTTTATACTTTTGTCGGTAATTTTTGGTACTTTTCGCACTTTTCGCGACCGATAGAGTTGTTATTTATCTTTCGAATTTAATTTAAATAATTGAAACTGAACTGAATCGCAAGCTTTACTTAACGAAAGACTGAAGACAGATGCGGAGCTGTCTGACTTTCAAACACAACTTTTTTTCGCGGATGTCACAAGAGTCATGTACGTTTTTAGACTTTTTACATCTTTAACATTATTATGATTTTGCATTTTTTTTTTTTTTTTTTTTTTGTTGTGTGTAAACCACTTTGCACTTACGTAGTGTTGGAGGGGAAAATAGAATACTTGAAAATATATATATCAATTGTTGGTAGTAATGAAATGTGCAAATATTTTTTTTGTTGTTGCTCACCTATTGACAGTTGCCACAGATGCAGGCGTCCTTCGTTCTTGTCCTCGTCCTTGCCCACGTTGCGCTTTCCCACTTGCTCTCTCGTTTCCAGACCACACAAAATTTCGCCAGCAGGCTCCGGCTTCTTGTTCTTCTTCTTATAATGTTATGTGTGGAAAGGTGTGCGCGTATGCGTGTGTATAGTCGCACCAATCGCTTTCGTCAATTTCTCTCTCGTGTCTCTGCCTTTGATGCGTGGCCCACAATTTTGATGCTAAGTTAGTCCTCAATTACACTTTTCAGCAGTGTTGCTGAAGCTTTTTTAAACTTTTACCTGATCCTTCCGACTTTTAACTATTTCGTCGGCTAGGTGTGCAAAAAAAAATATAGGAAAATTCTTTTGTCGCAAGCGAAGCCGCGGCAACTGCAGAAAATATTAGGGATGAGCACGGATCTCTAGTGTTAAAAAATATCGATGACACTATCGTTTCAAATAATCGTTTCATGCTTAACATCTCTGTTATGCTTACGTCTCATTTACAATATATTCAAAAATCAAAATGACCTATCAAAATTAAAGTTTTCTTTCGCAGAATATATTAACAATTCCATTAAAATAAACTTAACAATCAGTCAATATAAATACAAATTTTATCGATTCAATGCTGCATCGTCTGAAGATCATAGGAGTACTCGATAGTATTAAGTCGGTTGGAAATGACACTTTATTTACAATCGATATATAGATAGCAGCCCTAACAAAATGCAGCTGTTAAACGGAACGTTACGTTGTCTTCAATTGTTCCAGCCAGCTAAATTCAATGTCAAATGCCTGGTTACCACATACTCCTCAGATGTGCGAGGTTTTGGCCCCCTATGTGCACAGCAACGGAACTATTCAAATGTTCCTGCCGTCGCCTTAGCTTCTGAACAGTTTGAGGGCTCCACACCTGATGCCAGCCTACTGCCTCTTATCACAATGCATGGCCTGTTTGGCTCCAAGCAAAACTGGCGCGGAATCAGCAAAGCCTTGTCTGCAAAGACCAATCGTCGCGTAAGCAAATAAGCTTTTAATACGAATGAGATCACAATTTATTACCTCACTCCAATTAAGATATTTACCGTGGATGCACGTAACCATGGAGACAGTCCACACACTGATACCCATAACTCTGAGGGTATGACTGCAGACTTGGCAGCTTTCATGCAAGCAAAATCGCTTTCCAAAGCATGTCTTATGGGACATAGCATGGGTGGACGAGCCGTAATGCATTTTGCACTCAACTACGTACGTATTGAGGGATTGAGCAGATGCCCAGACACATGATCTTACAAGCTATGGTTTTTTTTTTCTTATGTGTACTGACAGCGCAACTTTTGTATTGCTTGCAGCCGCAAATGGTGGAACGATTGATTGTTGTGGACATATCACCCGTGAATATACCAAGCAGCATTGATGGCATGCAAACTGTATTTGATGCCATGAACAGTGTCACGCTTGCGCCAACACTTAATCTCTCCTCGGCACGCCAAGAGGCCAAACAACAGATGATAAAAAGCATCGACGTTGGTACCGTAGATTTTATACTGCTTAATCTACGTAAGAGACCAAACACTGGCGAGTGGGTAAAGATCACATGGATATATACTAGATCTACTATAACTTGGGTACACTTTCAGATTTTATTGGGCCTGCAATGTGAAAACGCTGCAAAATAGCCTCTCGGGCTTCTCAAACTTCTCAGAGCAGATAGAAAATCTGGCACCCTTCACAGGACCAACGACGTTCCTCTGTGGCTCACACTCACCTTACATGGAGTGAGATACCCATACATGGATATATCCATTTAAAAATTGATGTATTTTTTTCTTTATTGCAGGCGCGACGATTGGCCCGAAGTATTGAAAATCTTTCCCAATGCCAGTATCCATTGGCTGGACTCTGGGCACTTGGTGCATTTGGAGCAACCACATAAATTCATTGAAATAACAACTGACTTCCTGAACTAACACCACTTCCTAGTCAACTGGCAGCACAGACCAAAAACCAATGCCGCATCAAGGATCAAAATATACACAGAATTCAACTAAATAAAAGAAAGGAATAAAAGATCGACTTTATGTACATTTCAAATGTAAATTTAATTCTCGTTCTCATGTTGGAATTTATATATTAAAGACGGCATTTAAAATATTTCTTGATATACATTGGAAAAATTTAAAAACGGAGGGAAAATTAATTTCTCAAAAAAAAAAAAATATATAATAAATTTAGATGATTTTTTTTTGTTTTATGAAATGTCTCTGAATATTCAAATGCTTAATGTATAAAATTGATGCATGTGTGGGTGTGGTATGTGTGTGTGTGTGTGTTTGCGTGTGGCTTAAAGTACGAATAAATAGAAAAAAAATAATACAGTTTTTTAGGGGGCGGGTGGAGACGCGGGGGGGACTTCTTTTAAATCACATCTTGTACTTAGAAATAAAATTGTTTTTAAAATTAAAATATTTGATTCTTCATTTTTATCTTTGTCTTCCTCTCTTTTTGCATTTTGCTTATAAATGAACACAGTTTGCGTGCTGGTGTGTGTGTGTGTTTGAGTGTGTGTATGTGTGTGAAGGTGTTTAACATAATTAATACATATATTAAACTGGAATGGTGGGTAAAACATTGTGCTAAGGCTTAAATGATGTATTTTTATCATTCCTCTCCTTTTTTTTGCTTTTTGAGTTTTTCGAGCTTTTCTTTGGTTTATCCTTGATGTGCGTGCGAGTTGTGTGTGTGTGTGTGTTTGAGTGTATGTGTGTGTGTGAGCGTGAGTCAGCTTCTTGTAGTTTTCATATGTACTTTTGGTTTTTGCTTTTGTTAATTGTTTTTTTTTCTTTTGTTTTATAATTTTTCTTCTAGATTCTTTAGGTTTAGTTTGTTGCTTCAATTCTCTCTCTTCCATCTCCTGTTCCTCGTGCTCCTCGTGTCCCTTTTGTTTGCTGTTCGACAGCTCAGACAGCAACGCCGCCATCGTAGGCGTAATCCGCCTTGTTATGCATAACGAGTCGATTTTCCACAAAGTAAAAGCTGTCCGATCGCGTCTCAAAGGGGCTCGATATCATTTCAGCAACTGCAAGGATTGGGGAAACAGTTTAGTAATCGAATATCTATGATCCTTGGGTGTAGGATCTTACATGGTCACTTCACACTGGGTTCTATTGTACACTCTAATCTTTGCCTCTGACTTATGTCTACCCTTGGTCTAAATCCCAAAACTCTTTTAGTCTAGATGCTTCCTATACTCCTTCCTATCTTTCCAATCCCTCGGGACTTCATCTAATTCCCTTCTTGACGCCACACTCCATACCCTTTGACAGATATGTGTGCACGTGCATGAATAAGAGCAGCATGACCTTCACCCAAATACGCGGTACAAGTTGGCATAATTGTTGTGCATGTGTGTGTGTGTGTGTGAGTGTGGTGTTTCGGGTGTCCCGTGAACGTTAACTTACCCAGGTCTGGTGGAAGATTAGGAAACTCGTAGATGTGCTCACACGTATTCTTAGAATATGGAATGCAGTAGCCAAACTCAAAGTCGAATGTCTTGAGTAACCGATCGCGGAAAAAGTGACGCTCGATCATTCGGAAATTATTGACAGGTTGACTGCCGACCGTGAACTCCACGCTGCAAGAGGAGGGACACATGTTAAAAAATCTGTTGAACTGAATTCAAATCATGCCTGCTTCACGTTCAACACTCGAATCAGAAAGAGACAGAGCATACCCGAAGGATCATTCTGATCCGAGCTAATTGAACTTCAGGCAGACTCCAGATCCATTAGGTCATGGGTCAGGATGGGTGGTTACTTACGTGGCGCCAACGGTTTTTAAATTAAGGAACGCTGGAGTGAACTGATAGCGCACATATCGACCGGCATTGGGATCGGCAGTGTCATCGAGGGACAATTCCTCGGCAGCGGCCAGCATGGTGTCCTCCACGGATAGGCCATCGGGGAACTGCTCACTGGGCGGCTTGGCGATCTCAAACAGTACGGCACCGCTTTCCAGGTCGCGGATTTTGAAACGCGTGAAATCGATTTCGAACACATTGGCGTTTGCCGAACAAAGATAATCATCCGTTATTTTGGTCAAATGCAGTACATCCTCGGGTGTAACACTCGATGCTTCCTGTCGCTTTCCATCACCAACTGCTGCGGCAGCGGCGGCTGCTGCTGCCGCCACAGCAGCTGCTGTTGTTGTTGCATTGTTACCCTCATTGCTGGCGCCCGCTGCAGAAGCAGACGCTGAGGACGAGGCGGAAGTGGACGATGATTGCACAGGATTTAGTTGCTTGCCAACGACGCTCATTGCCGCTGCTGCTGTGTGGGAGCTGCGGAGTGTTGGGGGGGACGACTACTGGGCCAACCTGTGTTTCAGGCTGTAAGCAAAAAATAAATCCATAAGAAATATGCTCAAAATAAAATTCAATTCAATTCAAAATAATTTGTATTATAATCATAAAGCATTTTATGGAAAAACACTAACCAATACATTGAGTCAAAGTTGCCATAACATAAAGAAAAAATCGCGACCCAATTTCTGGAAAAGCTGCCTTTGTTTGTATTTGTTTTTCTCCTGTCTCTGTGTATATATGTAGTTGTATGCGTGCGTGCGTGTGTGTGTGTGCGTGTTGCTAGCGCTGCCTTTGAGTTGTTGTTTTACGTATTTGTCCTCTTAACAGGCGCATCTGCTGCTATTGCTATATTTATTATTGTTATTGTTATTGTTATTCCCTACAACCGTACATTCGCGCACACACACTCAACAAAACCTTTCGATAGCAAAATGCAACAAATTTTATATTGTTGACATTTTGCGAGTTTGTTGAATATTTTAGTAAATCAACGCGTTCACACACACACACGCACACACCAACACCGTACGATAGTGTGTGGAAAATTATTAGCAATCGATAGAGTTCCTTCCTATCGATATATTATGCGCAACTCGCGCGCGCACCGTTTTGCGTCTTTTATTTTTCTAAGAACCATTTCTGCTTCAAGTGTGTACACACTGAATTTGACGATTGGCGCGTCATTCAAAAAGTTCTAAATATAAATTTCATGCTTTGAGCAATAAAAATAAATGAAATCTCCAAAACATTTCACACTTTCTAAGATCCCAAAAAAAAATGTTTACTCTCCATTTTTGAATGCAACTGAAATTCCATTTACTGAAAATTTCAATATTTTTTTCTGTTGATTTTCGTAATTACCGCATGCGTCGAGCACTACTTGAGCGCCAGTGCTAATTTGAGTCCTTGTTGTAGCCACAGAACCAGACCCAAACACGAACCCGAACTCGAGCCCGGACGCGGACCCAGACCCAGGCCCAGGCCCATACTTAGTCGAGAGGTAAACGCAAGAGATTCTAACACTCAAGAGGCCCAACCCAAGTACTACGGGCGCCAATGTCTGATTCCCCGGCTGCAGTTGATCATTTTCGATTGGTTTCTTCTTGTTGTTGTTGTTGCCTGTCTGTCTGTCTAACTGCTGTTTGTGTGTGTGTGTGTGAGTGTGTGCATGCATGTGTATGGGTAAGGGTACTACTTAAGATTGTTGTTGTTGGACTTAAGTGGGTATTTTAATATTCGCAGCAAGGCAACAGTGTTAGGTTTCAGACCACATCATGATGCACTTATGCAGCGTCCACCCTCCGCTCCTTCGTCTGCGGCCCTTCCCTTTTTGGCGTCCACACGTCCACGTTTCCTGTATGTTACTTCGCCTGCTGTGTGCCTGCGAGTGTGCCCCTGTCTGTGTGTGCGCACGCCTCTCTATATGTGTATGTGCGCGCTGCCCATGTGTGTGTGTGTGTGTGTGTGTGTGTGCATATAAGTGAGAACGTGTTCATGTTCACTTCTATCTTTAGTACAGTTGACTGTGGCAGCCCGTGTGGCGACCCGATTCCAATTCCAATTCCAATTCCGAGCGACACGACTTTGCCTCGTCGCAGTTCATTGCATTCACTCGACTCTCGGATACCCTCGAATCCTGCAGGAAAGGAAAGTATAGAGTCATCCCTTCCCCCCTCCCCACGCATCTTGAGCTGAACTTCTGATGACTCCATCCATCGAATGTTCACCCAATTGGAATATAATGACAATCGATTATATCGATTATATCGATTGCATCAGAGGTTCCAGCGAACATTGGATTCCACTTAATTCCATTTTCTCCCCCATCCGTGCATCGATTGACGCAACTCCGGGATTTCCCCATTGTCACTGTAATTAAATTATTACAAGATCAGAAAAAGTTTCCCCATTTAGAAGGTCGTCGGAATAAATCATGGGTGATAATGATATGTGGGGTCAACGAAAGGTCAATCCTGAAAATTTATGATCTAATTAGCCCGGAAAATATAAGCTCCTTGCAGGAATCCCCCAGTTTTCGTTACCTCTGAAATTACGTAAGATTCAAACCGAAAAAAAAAAAAAATATAAAAATTATTCCAAACTTTGATCTATGGATATCCCCTATATCATTTTTGAGTTCCTTCATCCGAAACCCAGCACCCTGTGGATCTACGTATCCTTCATGCCTGATCTCTAACTTGAAACTCTTCTTCTTCTCGCTTCTTCCTTCTCTTTGGAACCGATCAACAGGAAGAAGGGGGAACAAAAAAAATGATATAGGGGCAAAATCAGAGCTCTTGAGTCTTGAAGGGATCGAGTGTAGAGCTGGGAGGGAGACTGTTCAGTCACTCAAGTGAAGAGTTCATCGAGTCCAGGAACTTGACACATGAACTGAACTTTGATTGGCGACGTCCCCCGCGCGATTCCTTCCCCATCTTCATTAAGGGTCTTCGGGGGGCCTCGACCCATGGGCACTACGAACGTAGAAGCGTTCAGTCCATCACATGGGATTGGGAGACGGATTGGCACTTTGGAAGGGGGCTACAGCTGTGACTGAATCTCGGGTGGTGTGGCGGTCGTTGAAGGCGGTGGTATGACTGATGTGTGTGTGTTGTGTGTGTGTGCCGAGAAGGGGGTGCCGAGAAGAGGGTACCGAGAAGGGGGTACCGAGAAGAGGGTGCTATGGGTGAGCGAACGCACACGCATCTGGAACGTTAGGAAGTTTTGTTAGCGAATTACGAATACAGGCGAAGGAGAGGGCCAGGGTGAAGGAGAAGTCCAGGGCGAAGGAGAAGGCGAGGGTGAAGGGGAAGACAAGGGGAACGACGATGGCTAAGGCGAAGGCGACAATTTCACCTCTCCGACGCCTCGACTCGCCTTCGGGGCCAAGTTTCAGCTCCTGGGGCTCGACTGTGTGCCGATAGACCTCAAGTGGCCCATATGCAGTCTATGTAAATGTGTGTGAGTGTGTCTCAGTCCATGTATGCGTGTGTGTGTGTGTGTGTGTGTGCGAATGCGCTTGTATTAGAGGCTAGGGTATGATATCAGAAACAAACAAACAAAAACACAAATCGTGGGCGATAAAATTCGTACTCAAGTCGCAGCGTCGTCAACTCGGCCAGAGGCTTGACGACATTCGCTGCCAAGGGGGGGAGTGGTGGTAGTAGATGGTGGGGTGGGAGTGGGAGGAGTTGGGTGTGGGGTCAACATGTTGTCAGCAGCTGCAGCTTTACTTCTGTGCATTTCACCGTGTGCGTGTGTGTGTGTGTGTGTGTGTGTGAGTGTGTGTTTCCACCCAACATTGCCGACCCCCCCGCTGGGACACCTCTGCTGCGCTGCCCCCCAATGCTGGCGATGACGTTATGTGACGGCTGTGCGCGCCGGACGGTCTGGCAATGCACATCGTTGTCGTCCGCAGTGGCAGCTCCGTGCAGTGCACATGTGTTCATGTGTGGATATCTCTAAATGTGTGTTTGCATATGTGTGTGTGTATGTGTGTGCATGTGTGTGTATGTGTGTGTCTGTGAACGACGTTCATTATGTATTGTAACACCTACCAAGCTGCCGCACAAAATGTTGCCCGCTCTCCAAAAGCGCCAACAACAACAACAAAAACAGCGGCAGTAGAACCAGCAGCAAGCAGCAGCAGCAAGCAGCAGCAGCAGGCAGCAGGCAGCAGGCAGCAACAAAAACAACAGACACAGAAAAAAAATACAACAAATATAAAGCTAAGAATATAATCTAAATGGAATTCCGCTTCGCTTCGCGCTGCCTTTGGCTTTGGCTTTGGTTCTGTTGCGTTTTACTTTGTCTCTGTTTTTTGTGTTTGCCTTTGGCTTCGCTTTGCTTTTGGCTTTCCTTTGGCTTGGCTTGGCTTGGCTTGGCTTGGCTTGCCTTTGGCTTCAGCTTGGCTGAGCTTCGGCTTGGCTGAGCTTCGGCTTGGCTTTGGCTTCGGCTTGGCTTTAGCTTTGTCTTCGGCTTCGGCTGGGCTTCGACTTGGCTTTGGCTTTGGCTTTGCATTTGACTCGCCTTGCGCTTTGCACGATTTCTTAAGCAGATACAGTGCTGCGCACTCTGCCAACTGCGACGCCAACGGCGACGCGAACGACTTGAACAACGACGCCATCGACATCGACATCGTCAACGCCCGCGCCCTCCTGCCCATCAATGCACCCGCTTTTGTTTTTTTTTTCATTTTTTTTTCTCATTTTTTTTCCTTTTATTTTTATATTTTATTATTTTTTGTGTTGTTTTTTTTTTCGGCCTGCGCTCTTGTCGTTCTGTCTTTGCTGCTGCTTTGTATGCGTGTAAGTATGGCCGCTTTTGTATGAGTGTGTATGTGTGTTGTGTGTTGAGTGTGTGTGTGTGTGTGTGTGTGTGTGTGTGCCTGTGTTCGTTTTGTTGTTGCTGTGTGTAGATTTTTCTGGCGACAGACTGTCTGGCCCGACTCTGACTACTCTGGGCCTGGGTCGTCGCAATCGCCGTCGCGACCGCCGCCGCTGTCGCCGTTGCCGTTGCCGTCGCCGTCGCCGTCGCCGTCGCCGTCAACATCGTCGTCATCGTCGATGCCGCACGTTTGTTTGCCTTTATATGGCAACTCCGTGTATGTATGCTTGTATGTATGTATGTAAATGCATGCATATTCTCTGCATGCATTTGTATTTGCGCTTGTGTTAGTGCATGTGAGTGTGTGTGTCTATGCATGTATGTGTGTGTGTATGTGCTTGAACTTTCATACGTTTGGCAGGGCATAAAATGATTTTATTGTTGTTATTGCGATTGTACATGTTTAGTATGTGTGTGTGTGTGTGTGTGTGTGTGACGTGCTGATATGGATTCCCTTTTGAGTGTGTGTGCACCGTAGGTATCCCAACGACGACAACACATGCACAGCGTGCACACTAACACACACACACAGGCCTATGTATGGATATGTGTAGATGTGTATATTCAAGCGATGAATGCATAAACAAACGGCAAACACAGCAACGCCTCTGCTTGGCCACCAGTGGCACACACACACACACACACACACACACACACACACACACACACATATGTAGACACATATCCGTATATTTACTTTCAATGAAATGTCCAAAGCTGCAGCATAAACTTCAAGTCACAGCCAAAACGTTCACATAAGTTGCAGTTATACATACACACACACACACACACTGGTATACACTTATACATATATGTATGTATGCATTTACATACACACATATACATACATACATACTATGTACATATCTATATTCAAATGTCAAAGTGTCTGTCCTTGCGTCCAAATCCATTTTGTATGCACTGAAGGTGCCAATGAAAATACAATGCAAGACACACACACACACACACACACACACACACACACACATACATACAGTCACACTCACACCTACATATGTGTACATACATAGAATATACTCATTCGATTCCTTTTATTGGCTGTAACATATGGAAAAGAATTCCAAACAAAATCTTTTTGTTCTTGTTAAAAAAAGATTAAAAAAAGAGTTAAAAATATTTGAAAAAAAAATATAGATAAAAAATTTAAGAAAAATAAAAAAAAATTAAAAATTGAAAATTTTTTTTTAAATTAGAAATAAATTAGAATTTGATTCCAGAGCAGAGGAAAGAAATAAATCATAGAAGAGTTTCTTCAAAGCTGTTAAAGACATGATGTGATATATGAGGTACAAAAGGTGGGAATTCATTGGGAAAAGTTTTAAAATTTTCAAAATCATCAATTTTGTACCGTGAAGAGAAAGAGTGGATGAGCGAGAAGCACAGGATATCTAAAATTATTCTATTGAAGAAGATTTATGGGCTGAGATTTGATTGGACGGAAGAGGCATGGGATTTGTCCGGAGATTCGCATGGGCCAAAGGCCGGGGAGGTGTTGGGGGAAGAAATCGAACGATTATGATGAACTCTATAGCTCGAAAGAATATATAAGATTATCATCAAAAAATATGATTATTATATATGTATATCCGATTATAGCGTTATATTCAGGATATATCAAAAATAATCCTTAAAAATCAAGATTTCAAAGATCGACAAGAGTTTCGGAAAGAACTTACTTTGAGTTCTTTTTTTCGAGCTATAAATCTCTATGTAAAAGAGATAAAAAATTCAAGATAATTATACCAAAACTAATAAATATATATTATATATCTGATTATAGGATTACATTCAGGATATATCTAAAAATAATTCTCAACAATCAAGATTTTAAAGCCACACATAAATAGGAGATTTTAAAAGATGCCTTTAAGGATTTTTTTATTCTCCGATTCTCTGATCTTCGCAGACTTGAATATCTGTATAGGATAAATAGGAATTTGTACGTCTATATAATTTATGTTTCTTTCAGATCTTAGAGATTCATTTATTTTTCAGCTAAATCCTCTATTTTTCCATTTCTTTCGAAACTCTAATATTTTTACATCTGAAAGATCTCTTCTTTATTGCGATTCTTTAAATTCTCGGGGACTACAAATATTTTGGAGCCATCAACCAATTGATATAAAGATCAACTAAGGAAATCAAAGGATTAACTTACAGATCCCAGGAATTAAATTGATTACAGCCCATAGATCAGATCTTATTAATTTGAAATCCTCATAGAACTCGAAATCAAAGGAATAACGCAATGTCGGAGATATAGCTGCAAACATATAACCGATCCCCAAGTGATATCTTTATAGATCGGATTATACAAAGTAATATCATTATAAGGAAGTTAAAATTTTTAGGATTTAATCCTCCAAAACTTATATTCAGACTTTTTTAAGAACTTCTATATAAAGTCCCATTTCATCTGATCTCATCTATTACCAAAAGTCTGATCTAGGAGATATAGGATAGGAGATATAGCTTATATATATAAAATATATATATTTATAATATATATATATATGAATTATATTAATAAATTATATATACAGATCAGATACAGTTCAGATACTAAGAACCTTATAGAAAAGCATAAGTCTTAAGTCTAAGTACGATCGATTCCAAGTTTGAAGCTTCTCCGATCTTCCAAATAGTTCGCCATTTACTCGGCTGATGGTTCAGTTTTGTCAGGTGTATATATATAGTAGTCATTGGTAGTCGCTTCGATGTTTTTGGTGTGGAAAGTGGCTGATAGTTAGAAATCGGAATCGGGCTGTCACATTGGGCGGAGTGTCTGAGATCGGGACGGAACATTTTGGATGTTTGGTATTCAGGGAATCGTTGCGTATGTCTGATGCTTATCTATAATCCCTGTCACTTCTTTGGCAATCGACGCACCCACCTCCGCCTCCGCCACCGCCTGCACCTTCGTCTCTGTCTCCGTGTCTGTCACCCACTTCCTCATCTCTCGCCCCTCTATTGCTGTCAGAGCCGTCGATGTTGTCGTTGGTCATGATCCAATATGGATTCGATATAACACCCAAGTGTATGTGTGTGGGTGTGGGTATGTGTATGTGTGTGTGGATGTGGATGTGGGTGTGTGTGCATGCATATGAACGGAACCAAGAAACTGATTTATGGACATGGACACCGCCATTGGAGCCCCTCAAAGTGTCTAGATTTATGCTGCATGCCACTAATTAGTATTTCGGGAGCGTTACTTCACGACACCCTCCGTCTTCGGGGCGTCTCCGAGCGATTTATGGACATCGGCGAGCGGCTACTGTATGCCGATGTGTCGATATGATACGATCCGATGCGATCCGATCCGATCCGATATGATCCGATACAATCGCAAGTTATAGAAAGGCGTTTGAATATTTCATGTGTCGGGCGGGACGCATTTTGTACCCCGCACACGTTTCCCTTGTCTTTCGTGGTAGAGGGGGTGCCGACAGCGGTACCGGCGGTGGTTCCTAATGAGGTTCCGCACAACGCACCAACTGCCAAGAGGCAAATACCGGAGTGGCTGAGTTATGGCCACCTGTCGATGCCGCCGCCAAGTAGCCCATGAATTACCAAATTTGATGACATCCAAACTATTGACATAGTCGCCCATTTCGTCCATTTCATTTACCCACGTACTAGCACCCCCTTTCAATGATCCGACTGCACACCGGATATGGATTCATCCATCATATTTGTCTGTCATCAGCTCCCAAAGGTCGAGACGTGTTCGGAAAGAAGAAACCGATCCGAAAGTCCAACTAAGGAAATATTTTCCATATTTTCAATTCGATTGAAAGAATCGAGTGTCGAGTCATCGTGAAGAGTGGTCAACATTTTGGATGATTTGATCATAGTCCTAGTGAAGATCAAGTCAAGATACTGGACGTTTTCACGCCGCACGTACCATAGGTTGAGGGTGTTTGGTAGAGCTCAAGCACTGCACAGCAGAAATCGAAGGATCGTCGAAAAAATGATATATGTACCTGTGGATGTGGGTATGATAAATGGTCACCTTTCTTTCTATGCTGTGATTGGTATGCGGGACTCGGACCGCACACGGAATCCATAGACAAAGGAAGTACCCCCCAAAACGAATCGTCCATTCAAACTGATCGAAGCTGATCGAATCGGTGGATCTTTGGATCGTCAAATCATCGATCGATGATCGGTGATCGCATTAATTAAAATGCAAGTGTCGATGATGTCGAAGGAATGAGCAGGTACACCGATCGGTAGAGTGTCGAATGCAGCGATTATCTCAATGTCCTGCCCACAACTGAAGGAGGGCGAGGGAGGTGCCGGCGAGGACGCGGTGCTTTATGATGACGTCGAGGGCCGTAAATGCAAGCCAAGTTCTTTACGGTTGCTTCATAAAACCCTAAAAGTGGATTACGGTAATATTGACCCGTAATAAAAAGATGCTCCGGGTACGGCGAATGTTGCGTCTGATTGGTTTTTCCCACGATTACAATTAGTGGTACCTTCGCAGCTACCAGGTAGCTGACCACCGTCCGCCGGGCCCAGGAGTACCACTGGCACCAATGCACTACCTTCTACCTTCGTCCGCCAAGTGCACACATTGACGGAACTGAAGGAAACATTCGATGGATTGTGCACTAAGTTGCTTAATCCCACGGGAAATCCAAAACAAATGCCGCCGGATGGTGTGTGCGTGTGCGGGTGTGTCAAGTTGTTGAACTGACTCGCACTGAGGACCTGGGCTCGAGCCCAGGCCTTAGGCCTGAGCCGTCGGTTTGTGCCTGATTTTGCCACCTAAGCCAAAGTTAGAGGCAAAGGCACAAAGCGGATCGCTCGCTGGACTCGAGACGAGGACACTGGAAGGATGTGCACACATGTGTGCGGCAGTGCGGGAAAGCCCCATTTTAAAGCTGACCAGTGGCCAACACATGTTCGGCCACTTTTCAGCCCTATCCTGGACAGGTTCACCCGCTTCCCAAGAACCATGCAACGTGCAACATTTCTCTTCGCGGCAGGTCAATCCTGACTCAATTACGATCCTTACTCCTTACCTTAAATTTTTATTCCTCCTGCGCCTTCTGCCATGTCTTTGTTTTAACCTCTTTATATCGAGTCGTACTCCAACCGATCCTTCTCCTTCTAGATATTAAAAAAATCTATAAGTTTGATCCTATTTTTTGGAGGATCCATGGATGGGAGATGGGAAACCCTTTCAATTCTTCATCATCAAAACAATAAACATTTTTGAAGGGTTTCCTTGTGATTGAAAAAAAAGAACGATCTATGGCTTTCTTCTAGGAAATACCACCCATATTTATACCCCGGGTATTAGAAGGCTTGATAACCTTTCGGTTATCAATCGATGAATTTTTTGAATAGTCACGATACCAGAACGCTTTTTGGGTGATTAACCTTTCCGGTTTTCAGCTATCGATCGATCAACGGAATGCGAGTGATACGAATTTCGTAACTCCGCACAAATGGAAAGTAATACGAGTCCAAATTTTGGCTACGAAAGCACAACTTTTTTTTCCAGAAAGAAGGTCAAAACTAAGTGAATTTTAAGTCACGACATTTTAAAACGGGAGCCACAACGACTTCAAAACACCCTACAAAATTATATGAAGCCCCATTCAAGGTATTCCGAAGGGACACTACATATTTTTAACCAAGTTTATCAGTTCTTAGAGTCGCATTTTATATAACGATCGGCTGAAGATCTTGAATATATATATATATATATATATGATAAATCTATGGGGTATTCAAAATTCCAGAACTTGAGAGACTTTTAAGAAATACACAAAATTTTGTAAAATGTCACGAATTTCGCGTCCGCCCACGCGTTCCTCAAACCGCTGATGTGATCAGAAATTATATATATATATATATATATATATATCAGGGTGTAGTTGTGGAGTATCCAAGCCTTAGTTTGATCTAAATGAAATCACATTCTTGCAGTTTTTTATGTTCGAATTTCTTAACCGCTTTTTTACCGCTGACACTGGAAAAGTTGTCGTACATTTTCCCGGCGGAACGCCATGCGCTGAAAATTTCTGAACATGTAAGGAAAGTACCGATTTGGGGGCGTGTTCTATAAAGCTCCACATGTTGACTACGCCACATCAGTGCAGGGGAAAAAAATGTAATGAAAAATCAAGATACGATCGGCATTCAATATATGGGAAATTCTGCGATTCGTAGAGCTACCCATTTCCAGGGTACGGCAATTTTCATATGAGATGATTATTTCAGGATTTCATAGGAAATTGAATTGTTTATATATGTAAAAAAATAAATAGATATACATATATATAAATATTTATATATAAAAGATTGATCCATGATTAATATTTCTGGGTAAATCTATCGACGATCAATATGGAACCAGATTAGCGATCGGGAAATCAATCAATGCAATCACCTTGAAAATAGCTTCATGTCGACTGCCGATGATATCATTAGAATTTTTTAAATCAGAGATAAGAAAACTTATAGATTACACTCAG
>JAWNNX010000680.1:87500-298615 GCA_035044505.1 Zaprionus lineosus
GTGTATCTGTGTGTGTGTGTGTGTGTGTGTGTGAGTATGTGTATCAGTGTGTGTGTTGGTACCTGCATATGAAGCTGAAGCTCCGCATGAACAGCAGCCGCATTTAAAGTCAGTCGAAGCGAAGCGAAACAGAAACCGAGAAACAGGCACACAGGATCCAAGAAATTCCATTTCTTGGAAAAGTTAATAAAAGTTTTGCCTTCGCGCGTTGCCGCCTTTCTTACACACACACATACACACACACACTCAATTGTAGTGCGTGTGTGTGTGTGTGAAGATACTTGTGTATGGACAGCGCATTTTTATGCGCCTCCAGCCTCGGCGGCCCAATGTCTGCCTCAGTCTCTGGCCAAAGCAAGACTTGTGCCCTGCTCCACACACCCGTCGCCCTGCACCCTTCATCCGCCCCGCCCTTGTCATACCCAACGAGCATCTTAACATCGTCATGCCTGAGACGAGACTGACCATGGGCCTGGGCCACGTTCCTTTAAGGCAGGCCGCTTTCTTTTCCAAGAAGAACTATCCATTAGGCGCCTGAGATCGCCAAGCGAACATCACCGAACTGAGTCCCCGTCCCTCCTGTCGCCCCATCCCCGTCCTCAGTCACCATCCTTCAGTCGCAGTCCTCAGTCCTACGTTTTGCGTCCTCCGTCCTCCGTCCTCCGTCCTCCGTCCTCCGTCCTCCGTCTTCCATCTTGAATCTCGCCCATCCTCAGTCCTCAGTCCCCACGCTCCACTCCCCAGTCCGCAGACTCCAGACCCCAGCTCGCAGTTCCCAGTCTTCGATGCCTCGGCCCAGCTTGTAGTTACCTGGAATTGGACAAGATCGTGCTGTAAATGAAACGATCGCCAAATGATCCTTTGGGTTGTTGCTAAAAAGAGTTTCTTTCAACTATGCTGGGTCCCCGGGCAGCCAGCAGATTTGGGAGATCGGTTTTCAAAAATATTTATGTTGCGGAAATTTCCAGGCACTGCCCGTAATGATCTTTCGCATCGTCTGACGTATTATCGATGCTCCGGCCGAGATTTTTAGAGCTTTCCTAAATTCGATTCTGATGATGAGGATCGCCTTTCCTTCGCCAGTAATGGATGCACCGTGGATTCAGTACCACCGCCAAGTACTACAAATAAATGCAGTTCATTATGCGATTCTTCCGATTGTAGAATTCAAGAGTCCGAAGAAATGATTCTCAGATCAATTCTACAGCTGATAAAAAGAGACGTTATAATTGAGCTGGATTATTGAAAGGTTTGGAGGGTTATAAAGCTAAAAGTAAGGAAGACTGGAAGATTAGAAGACTGGAAGGCTGGAAGACTGGAAGACTGGAAGACTGGAAGACTGGTCGACTGGAAGACTGGAAGACTGGAAGACTGGATGACTGGAAGACTGGAAGACTGGAAGACTAGAAGAATGGAAGAACGACGGAGTGGAAGACTGGTAGACTGGGGGAGCGGAAGATTGGGAGAGTAGAAAACTGAGGGGCTAGAAGACTGGAATAATTTGAAGATGGTCCTGTACATCTTAGAAATATTCCAGGATTTAATTCCTAGCAACTTCTTCGCTCTATGAGCTTTGGGAAAGGAGTTTTGATAAGGACGATTCTAACCTCAAAAAAACAGATCAGATAATTTTGAGTCTATATATATCTATGGACCTATCAATTATATAGAAGCGATTGGAACGATCGCTTAGTGGCCTGCACACGCCACTGATTGCTGTAGGCGATAATCGTATCGTAATCGGGATCGGGATGGGAATCGGGATGGGGATGAGGATGGGGATCGCGATGGGGTTTGGGCTTGGGTTTAGGCTCGGGTTTGGGTTAGGGTTCGGTAGGGTCAGAATCAGCGTTAGTCAGACTTACGTTTCGACTTTGACCCAGACATGCACCTAGACTCAGAGTCAGATTCAGATCTAGATCTAAACCCAGACACTCACACACGCACACAAACACACAGATACAGATACAATAACTCATCATTTGGAATTCGAATAAAAAATGAAAATCCGACTAAATGAGAGCCTACGGTATGGGGCCTGTGAACAGAGTCTTCGATTCCATTTGCCATTTACGTAATGCTCCGCATTTGTAGACCTTCCCTCGCCACCTCAATCGATCACCTTGATGGGGTTCAGGTGGTGAGTCTTACTAACCACCCAAGTGACTGTGACTCAGACGGAGTGAAAAACAGTCGATGCAATTACAACGCTTTGTCGACTCCATAATTACGGAGCTGCACTCGGAGCTGTATTACGAGTGCCTTGTGCTTGGCCAGGTCTATGGGTACTGAAACTGGAAACGTGATTAAGCCACGTGCAAGTACCCCAGAGGGAGATGCGGCGGGCAAGCAGTTACCCCCCTCCTTCCCCCTTTCCTTTCCCTTTCCCTCTCCCTTTCCCCTTTCCCTTTCCCCATGCCCAATCCCCATTTCCATTGCCTGACCAATCGATCTCTTCCAAAACACTCACTGCTTTATTAACTAGATGATTATCGGAGCCCGATAAGAGCTACCCCATTATAGGCTGGCATACAACTTGTGGGGCTCTACGACTCCAAAACTGGAGCAGCAATCGGAGACCGGAGAAAGTGAGCCCAGAAACTGATCACCCGAGGAGAATGCGAATTCTCACGATCCATCGAGTAAGTCAAGATTTATGGACGTGGATCCTAATATCGAACTACCGAACTACCCTATATACATATATATATACATGCTCTCATACACACACACACACACACACACACACACACACACACACACACACACACACACACACACACACACACACACACACACACACACACACACACACACACACACACACACACACACATGTACTTGATTGGTATTTGTCATACATGCGAAATTGTGGTGAAATATTGCGACTTTCATAACGTTTTATGATCCATAAATGTATGTGTGTATGTACATGTATGTGTATATAATACATGTACATATTCATATACATATACAAGTATATATTATATATATACATATAATATCTCTGCCGATGTTATCGGCTGATAAGTGCACCGAGAACCAAGACAAAAGTCAAAAAGATTATTTCATTCACTTCCAACTGGAGCTTCACCTGCAGCCCCCTCCCCCCTCCTTTCCAGCCCAGCAATTTATTAGTCATACGGTATAGGCAATATAGCGAATTCGGGTTTCATTTCAACTAAAAATTTTGCACACGCACACACACACACACACACACACATATATATATATGTATATATATAATATATATTATTCATATTTTGGAGGAATTGCATAATCTTCGTTCTTCTGCCTAACAATTCAAGAGAGAGAGAGATAAAGACAGAGAAAGAGAGAAAAGTAAGTAAGAGAGAGAGGGAGATAGATTTCATTCTATATAATAATCGGATATATCCACCGATTTCTAGAAAGCAAAAGTATTATATTTAGATCCAATTACGATTTGAAAATTAAGAATATAAAAAAAGTTCTTCAGATCGGCGTTGGATTATCTAGAATTTGGGATATATAATCTAGATAAGATCTATACAAATACCTCCCTATATATCTATATATGTGTGTGTATGTGTGTGTACATGTATATTCGTACCTGCATATAATTATATATCTGTATATGCAAAATCGATCGATGATCAAACTTTTTCTTATTATAATTTCAAATATCTGAAGTTTCGAACAGGTAATATGATCTGGGTTATGCCTATGAGTGGTCTGGGGGTCAGCCAGTGTATAAGATATGATATCATAGCTGTATTTAGGATAGCCACGACGCTTCCTCTTAGCTTCCCCAAGCCGATCTCGAGATGTGGGACACTTCAAATAAATGGCCCCAAAAATATTTCCACACATACATCATATTTTTTTTTTATTTTTTTGGGATCCGTTGGGATTTTTGACCAAGAAATACGTAAATTTAAAGTTAATTGTGACGATCTTGAAATTAAAATTATAATTCATCTTTTATAGATCATTTGATTCCTCGAAATGTAACGTTATATACAAAGTTGATAAATACGATAAAAAAAAAAACGATAAAACCGATCGCATAGGAAAATATCGAATTTCTATTATATTTTTTTTTTCTCAGTTTCGTTTGGCTTTACTTTGGCTTGAAGTGCGCCTGCGCAAAGGTCTTCAAGTTTTTTGTCTCCAAGTGTCGCCTGACGCTGGCTACCCCTTCCTACCCCCCCTTCCCACAGCCCCTACCATCAAGCCCAACCACTGGTCTCCCCACGCCACTTCATGTATGCCCTATCCAGAGGTACGTCTCTACATACATAGAAACTGACAGACAGCTTTACATATAAACACACACACACACACACACACACACATGCATACATACTGATATAGAGATATACCGACATACGTGTGGATATGTGTGTTTATTTGTACTTATGTTTATGTGTGTATGTGTGTGTGTGTGGGCTTATGCGCCGCATTGAAAGGCAGACAGCACGGCGTCGGCGCTGGCCCAGGACCAGTACCGTTGCCCCGCTGTTACCCCGGCGACCCAATGGCTTGGCACTCGCACTTGCCCCCCTTCTACCCACACACAATCACACACACACACACACAGAGACGCGAGCACATACCGATCACACCGCGCCCTTTGTGCTGCAAGACTTGGACGTGCCCGTGCCCGTGCCCGTGCCCGTACCCGGTACTCCGGTTCCCAAATGATTTTTGGTTTTTATTTTTCAACTTTTTAATCAATTCATGTGTCTGTCTTTCGATATACACACACACATACGCGCCCGTGTGTGTGTGCGTGTGTGTGTGTGTGCATCTATTGTGTGTATAGGTTTTCGATTTTTACGTTACCATTACCTTTGTATATTCAATTTTTATCTCTTTGCCTGCGTCTTTTCCGCTTTTTACTCGGTTCTGTTTTTTTCTTATTTTTTTTTTATTTTTTTTATTTTTTTTTTTTTTTGTTTTCTTCTTTTTGATAAATCGATTTAGAAGCCGACGGGGCCACAAAAGTGGAATTCTTTTGATTTTATTTTAAACACATATACACACACACACATGTATGTATATGCAGTTGTTGCTTTTGTTGTTCTTGGTCTTTCTTCTTCTTTCGAGAAGTTTCGTTCTTTTTCAACTTTTTTGTTGTTGTTTTTTCCTGGGCGCATATTGTTTTTGTTATTTGTTACTTGGAAATGCCATTCAAAAACAGGCGTCGGCGGCGACGTTGACGTTGAAGGCAATGGCAACGGCAACGGCAACGGCAACGGCAACGGCAACGGCAACGACAGCGGCAACGACGGCGGCAATGGCGACGGTGATGGCGTTTGGGCGCTCAACATCTCCAGACAACGCGTCGTCGTTGTTTTTTTTTTCCTGCTTTTTGTTATTGCTGCTGTTGTTTTTGTTTTTCATATTTTTTTTTCTTTTTTTTTTCATTTTGGAGCTCTGCCGAGATGCCAGCAAAAAGAGATGATGTTGAAGAATCAGAAAAGGAAGAAGCTGGCAAAGCAAAGACGTGGGAATCTACGCGCAGTGCCCGCTGTCTATGGTCGCTCTTTGCCTTTGCCTGGACAGCTAGCTCTCAGTGCTGTTGCTCACAGAATATCACCCATCCCACTCGCACGAGTTGTCGTCTATCTCCCTTTTTCTCTCAATTTCGTTGACGAGCGCACCGATCTATCATCGGGCATCATCGGTGACCGTCGCAGTCGTTAGGTGAGTCAATGGTTTTTTATTTCTCTAGAGTTGTTGTTGGCTTTGACAGCCACCTAATCGTGTTGCGTGCGTCTGTCCCCCTGCCCGTTTCTTTGTCACTCTTTTTGTTTTCCTTTTTGCCAATGCTTCGGTTTTTGCTCTTTCGCCCTCGCTCCATCTACAATACGATATCGCACGCGCAAGTGATGCTGTCCACAAAATCAAAAGCAAATACAACAAAAACACCAACAACAACCGCTACAACAACAGCTACAACAACAGCTACAACAATGACAAAAGCAACAGCAACAACAGGCACAGCTACAAGAACAACTTGCCATAACTTGCCATAGACACAAAACATATTTTTTATTTATGAATTTGCATACACACTCAAGCGTCACAGCAACAAAGCCGCACAGGCACACAGACGCATGCATATGTGTTTCATTCATGAATTCCAGTTGACGACGACGAAAACAACGACGGCTACAGCACCGATGACAGAGACAGAATTATAAGCAGAAGCAGAAGCAGCAGCAGCAGCAGCAGCAGCAGCGCAGATATTTGTCTCTGCGAACTCTTCGGGTAGAAAATTTCGTTTGTTATTCGCAACAAGTGTGGACCATGGTTTCAGTTGTTGTTGTTGTTGCTGTTGTTGTTGTTGTTGCTGCTGTTGTTGTTGTTGCTTTTATTATTATAGTGCAGTTGCATTTTCTGCTGTGTTCTATGCCCTTTTGTCTTTGAGCTTTGTTAGGATGCGGGGGACGAAGGTGTGCCGTGGTGGCAGTAGAAGCGATAGCAACAACGAATGTAATGCACCCACAGCCAAAACCAACTACATCGACAATAACAAGAACAGCAACAAACGCATACATTTAATCGTACATATGTATGTATGTATGCACATACGTACACACAAAAAATACAACCATATTAATACATACAAGCGTACACGTTAAAAAATGCATTGCTCTTTCGTTCAGTCAGCGCAGCGCGCATTACACATTCAACAGTTGATTTTCAATACAGACACGCGCACACACAACTTTACACAATGCATGCACACAGCGCTAAGGGTGGAGAGCAGAAGAGACACAGACGTAAATGCATGGCATGCACTTTCCCTTCCATGCCCCCTTCGTTCGACAACACATCATTCGATTGCTTGCGCTCAACAAGTTCGACGCTCAGCCGACGCGTCGGGCGAGACGTCAGAGCAAAAGCAAAAGCACTAAGCAACATGTCGGCCGGGCCGAGCCCTAGTGCCAGAATGTCTGCCAGCCACGACTATAACACATACACACGTACAAGCGGCCAGACTTACACAAATATATGCACTCTGTGCTGTAAGGCTGTGTGCGCGTGTGTGTGTGTGTTAGTATAAACTGGCAGCGACCACAACGTGGTTCGCAATCGTCGTTTTCGCTGCCTCGGCTGCTGCTTTGGCGCACGGCCACGATAGTAACAGTACAGTGGGATGAGTTCTATATATATTGTCACTTGATTATTATCCCAAGAAAATTATTGAATATAGAAATATATTTGAAAAAAATTGTATTTTCTTCAAATCATACATATTTTTTTACCACAATAAAAATATTAATTGTCTTTAATTGTATCAAATACATTATTAATATTATATTATAATTGCTCCACTGTTGGGCTTGAGTGGACAGTATACACAGTTTGCCAGTTTGCCTCTGAGGCTGGCGTATCGGGCCTGAGCTTGGGCCGTGCCCGGGGGCAGGGCCAGCAGTCGTCGTTCGGTTCCGTCCCCTTCTGTCCGTTGTGTCCGACGCGTCGGTCGTAGCTGAAAATCAACTCCATAGCGGCGCACAAAAGCGCCGCGGTCGCAACAAGCACAACAAGAACAAGTCGCACACACTCTGATACCGTACACACTTACAGATATATGCGCACATATTAAACAAAACTCACTCAGGCACTCACACATGCATGCATAATACAGGGGCGCAGACACCTCGCCGACGATTGTCGTCAGAGTGTCTGCAGTGCTCAGCACTGGTGCTGGTGCTAATGCTAGTGCTGCAGTGTTGAGTACTTTTGTGTGAGTGTGTGTATGCTTGGTTTGTATGTGTTGGTTTGGCTGCCGTTGTCGCTGCTTGGTTGCAAAAGCAACAAAAACAACAAAAGCAACTGGTTTGGTGTGGTGTCGGCTATGGGGTCCGCCAAGTGTCTGACTCGTTCGCACTCACACATTGATGTACACACACTTGCTGCGCTGTTGCTGATGAGCTATTAGAACGCACACGTACGTGCACATACACCAGCATATTCATACACAGATAACCGGAGAGAAGCAGACAGAGCGTCGACTGCACTCATACTTTCAGACTGAGAGGCGCGCGCAACGCTGCGGCGTTCATTCGTTCATTTCATTTCGTTTCGTTACGTTTCGTTCTCGCGATTGTGCATGGCTGTGTGCGTGCCTCTGCTGTCCGTGTAGGTATCTGTGTGTGCGTATATGCTTGTGTGCGCCTGCCTGTGTGCGCTTGTGTGTGGCGCGCGCGCCGCCGCTGCTTCTGCGTTCATTCGTTCTCGCGAGTTTGCCTATGCCTGTGTGCGTGCCTGTGGCTGGCTGCCTGTGTGTGAGCAGCGACAGCAGCGACAACCGACAATCAACAACCGACAGCGACGGGCCAGTCAGTCTAGAACGTATCGTTGAAGTAGAACGCAGAAGGCAGAACAATTGTGTTTTGGATTCCTTGCCGTGCGGATGAGGATCGCGTCGCGTAGTCAGCACCAACAGTACAAACAACAAAAAGAGGAACAATTTTTTCTCTCTCCAACTGTGTGTGTGTTGTGTTTTTCAATTCCAAAATAACCAGCAACAATAACAAAAATCAAGCAACAAGAAAACTAACAACAATTTCTATTTTGTTTCTGTGCTCGTGTTCTCTGTGTCTCTTATTTAACTTTCCATGCGAACAACAACAACAAAAGGGAAATAAAACAAAAAACAAAAAACAAAAAACAAAATACAAATGCAAAAGCAACGCTCACGTTAACTTCTTTCAGACTTGTTGTTGTTATTATTGTTATTATTATTATTACTACTATTATTAATATTAACATCGTTGTCGTCGTCGTCGTCGTCGTTGTCGTCGTCTTCGTCGTCTTCGTCGTCGTCGTTATTCTTCTTGTTGTTGTTGTTGTTGTCTCCGTGTGTCCACCGTCAGCGCCAGCGCCAGCAGATCGCGAGTTATGAAAGCGCAGGCGTCGCCAGCGTCGCACGCAAGTGGCACCAGCACCAGCAGCAACAGCAGCAACAACTATTAAACTTTTACCTACAAAAACAACAACAACAAACTGACAAAAATATGCAACAACAATAGGAAAATATATAAAATATAGAATATATATATTTTTGATATAAAAAAAAACGTTTTAAAAATCCCAACTGAAAAAATTATTGCAAGAGGCAAACACGAAAATGGATAACAGCAACAGCAACCACAGCAACCACAGCAATCACAGCAACAACAGCAACCACAGCAGCAACAGCAACAATAGCAACAACAGCAACGCCGCCGCAACGGCAGCAGCGGCAGCGGCGATGGCAGCAGCAGCGGCGCTAAGCTTTAATCAGCAGCAGCAGCAACACAAGCGACACGCCACGGAGTCAGCAACAGTTGCTAAACGGCAGCAGCAGCCGCTGCCGTCAGCATCACAATTGTCGGAGAACAGCAGCAACGGCAACAGCAACAGCAACGGCAACGGCAACGGCAACAGCAACGGCAACGGCAACGGCAGCAACTGCAATACAAACGCGTGCAGCCCCAAAATGGGTTCGCGTCGCATTTTCACGCCACAGTTCAAGTTGCAGGTGCTCGAGTCTTACCGCAACGACAACGACTGCAAGGGCAATCAGCGTGCCACAGCGCGCAAGTACAACATCCACCGGCGGCAGATACAGAAGTGGCTGCAGTGCGAGACGAACCTGCGCTCCTCTGTGGCAAACAATCAGCACCAGCAACAGCAGCAGCAGCAGCAGCAGCAACATCACCACCACCAACAGCAGCAGCAGCAGCAGCAGCAACACCACCAACAGCAGATACAGCAGCAACAGCAGCAGCAGCAGCAGCAGTCGCCAATTGTCGCCCAGCAGCAGCAGCAGCAGCAACAATTGCGGCAACATCAGTTCCACAATCTGCCACATCCGTTGGCGCATCATGTGCATCATCATCATCATCATTACGTGGCTGCCGCGGCGGCAGCAGCGGCCGCAGCTGCGGCGCGCACGCACCATTTGCTGGCCAACAATCTTGCGCCGCATCAGCAACACTTTCATCATTTGGGGGCACCGCCGCCACCGCCGCCTCCACCGCCGCCACCGCCACCACCGCCACCACCACCGCCGCCACCAGCGTCTGCCCACAGCCATATGCATGTGCCCCTGCCACAGCAGCTCCACCAACAGCAACAGCCACAACAGCAACAGCAACATCTGCAGCAACAGCAACAGCCTCTGCCATTGTCCAATGGCACAGCTGCAACAGGCAGCAGCAGCAGCAGCAACAACTCGTCACTTTCCGCTGCCAAGATTGCCGCCGTTGTGGCAGCCGTCGTTGCCAGCAACGGCAGCAATGGCAGCAACGGCAGCAGCAGCAACAATTGCAATAGCAGCAACAACAGCAGCAGCTTAGCCAGTGCCTCATCGTTGCCATACAGTTCAAGTGCATCGCTTCACCACCACCAGCAACACCTCCACCAACTCCACCACCAGCAGCAGCAGCAGCAGCAGCAACATCAGCAACAACAACAAGTGCCAAACACAGTGCCAATGCCCAGCAGCAATAGCAACAGCAACAGCAACAGCAACAGCAGCAACTGCAACGGCAGCAACAGCAGCAGCAGCACCAGCAGTCACATTCCTCCACAGACACATCAGCAACATCCGCCACTCCCCTATGCGTATCATCTACCTGCCGCCTACCTGCCCCTTCCGGTCGTGCCATTGGAGCCTGCGGTCACGCCGGCACCCATGGATCTATCTCTGAGCAGCGCAGTGCGCCGCCAGCGTGAGCAACAGCAGCAGCAGCAGCAGCAACAGGAACATCAGCAACAGTTGCTCAAGTCAAGCGCCTGCGTCGATTTGAGCTGCAGGAAGCGCGCGGCGGAGACGCTTTGGGCGTCCACGGATGCTGAGGAGATGCCGGCGGACAAAATGAGCAAACTGGAGGCCATCAAGTGCGAGCCAAGCGACAACGAGGATGTCGAGGATGTGGACATTGACGTGGAGGCCGAAGCCGAGGCCGAGGCAGAGACGGAGACGGTCGATCAGCTGCCCGCCAAGCTGCCTGCCAAACAGGTGAAGCTCTTCAAGCCCTACCTGTTGGACGAGGCGGCTGCCACGCCCACGCCTACGCCAACGCCAACGTCCACACCCACGCCAACATCTACGCCCACATCTGGAGCAGCGGCCGTGACAGCGTCCCATGAGCTGGAGCACGAGGAGGACTCGGAGCTGGAGCTGCAGCTGCATGTCGAGGACGAGCACGACGCGGATGCAGATGACGAGGAACATGCCACACATAACGGTGCTTCCGGTGGCAATGGCAAGAAGAAGAAGCGTGTGCCGCCCAAGCAACGGGAGCCGATCATCTGGAGCAATCATCCATTCGCGAGCAGCGCCGGTGCCGGCAGCTGCTTTCAGTCACCGCCGCCGCTGCTGATGCAGTTCCCGGGCATCGGCGGGATCAGCGGGATCAGTGGGATCGGGGGTATCGGTGGCATCGGTGGCATCGCCGGGATCGGAGCCGGTGGAGCAATCACGCTGCAGTCGTTTCCCGCCGCCAATGCTCAGCATCAGTTTCAAGGCGGCAGTAACAACAGCAGCTACAGCAGCAGCAGCAGCAGCAACAGCAGCAGCAGCAACAGCAGCAGCAGCAGCAGCAGCAGCAGCAGCAACAGCAGCAACAGCAGCAACTGCGGCAACAGCAGCAACAGCAGCAACAGCAGCAACTGCGGCAACAGCAAACCATCAACGCCACAAACGGTGCTCAGTCCATTCTCGGCGCCCGCGCTCTCACCCACCGGCTTCTGCTGCCCGAAGGGATCGCCCGTGTCCGGATACGAGAGCAGCTCCTCCACGTACAGCGACACCGCCAGCGCCAGCTCCAACCACGGCTACAGCCTCAACTTGCAGCTGCACGCGGCCGTCTACAACGACAACCTGATGACCATCATGCAGCATCAGCAGCAGCAGCAACAACAGCAACAGCAACAGCAGCAACAGCATCAGTTGCTGCAACGTTGGCTGGATCAGGAGGCGCTGGCCGCCTTGAGCGGTGCACCTCAAACCCCACCAACAGCCACAGTTGTGTCAGTAGCAGCAGCAGCAGCCGCGGTGGCGACAGCGGCAACAGTTGCTGCTGGCCCAGCGGCATCAGCAACATCGCCCGGCAGCTGCTCGAGGGCGGCGCCCATCACGTTGCTTGCCTAAGTGCGCGGGGGAACGGGGGGCGATTGGCACTTTGCAACACACATACAATCCCACCAACCAGGGGGGCGTGGCCATAGGCCTAGTCCTTGGCCTTGTAAACAAAATACTATAAAAAAAAAACCTTGTTTTCAATTTTAAGTCAAAAATTGAATTTTTTTTGTTGAAATTTAAAAATTGAAAATTTAAAAAAAAACAAAAATTCAAAAATTCTTCCAAAAAACATATCAACCCCCACACACACACACACACACACACACACACGCCTACACATAATTAAATATTAATTGATTAATTAAGTGAATGTCATTTTAAATATAAAATCTTAAATTTAAGTTTCTAATTTACAGAAAAATTTTTTTTTTATTTTTAAAAAACAAATTAAGTTAGAAATAATTTTAAGCTGAATTTTTTTTTTTTTTAAATATATTTTTTAACTTTAATTTTTTTTGTTGCTCTTAATGTAATTTTAGTTTTTATTCTTAAGTGTAAATAATTAATTTTTAAATTCTAGCCGAAAATTTAATTTGCAAAAAATTTTCACACTTTACACAAAAATGAAAATAAATCTTAAAAATAAAAAAAAAAACAAAAAAAAAAAATACTGAAACTTTGAAAACTGAAAACTGAAAACGAAATTCAAAACGATTGTAAGAGAAAGCTTTAAAACACACTCACACACTCACACACACACACACACCACATACACACATGAATTTTGTTGTCATGGCCAATAGGAAGAAGAAGAAGGAGTATGCAGGAGTAGTGGGCGTGGCCAGCCCACAGTATGCAGTTAACATAACGGGAACTAATCAAATGTGTAATTCTTTTTAATTATATTTACAAAGAAAGAAAAAAAACAACAAAAAAAAACAAAAAACCAGAAATAGTTATAAATTTTAAAATTAAAATTAAGACAAAAACAAATATTAATATTTATATATATACACACATATATATATATATATAAAATGGAAATAATCATTTATATAAATTCTACATTTTTTTTGTTTGTTTGGGAAAATTAAAAATTCTTGTGATATGAAAAACAAAATTTTAATAAATTGTTAAAAAGATTTAAAAACAAATACTGAATAAAATAGTTATATCTATCATACACACACACACACACACACACACACACACACACACACACATAACTATTTATATATATATATATTTACAAGCAGAAATTATATATACACATAAAGAATATACATATATACAATATATATATTTATATACAAGAAATGTCTTTTTTTTCATACACACATACACACATACACACATACACACATACACATATATATTTATGTATGTATGTGTATGTGCATGTGCCTAGACATAGACACATATATCTATAGAAGAAGCAGTATTTTTATATATCGATGAAATGAGAGAAACAGAGAAAGAGAGAAAGAGAGATAGACAGAGATATAGAGTGAGAGAGAGAGAGAGAGAGAGAGAGAAAGAGAGAGAGAAAGGCATAGAGAGACAGAGAGAGAGAGAGAGAGCGTTTAAAGCCAATTTAAAAAATGATCAAAAACCACAAAAGTTGAAATAAAAACAATTCAATTAACAAAAAATTATTTAAAAAAAAAAAATGCAATTTCTTTTCTTCTTCTTCTACCTTGGGTTCGGGATCCTCAATTTGTGAATGACATTTGCCAACATTCCGCCTTATGCAATTCCCAGACCCACCCACAATCTCCCTCGGTTTTGGTATCGGGATCGCCGCATTGCATCTGCCTCAGACATCTGAGTATCTTCTGATTACCCTGGACTGAGGAATATTCTTCGCAGGATCAACTTACTTCTTATCCCCAATGTCCATTTCAATACTCAGCACTCCATATACACATTGCAATCCCGCGTGGACCATCAGAACTCGGGATCTGTGGGAGCTTCTGGTATGAAACTCGGAATGCAAGTGCTTCGACATTCAAAAGTTCGATTTTTTAGTACATTTTTATAATACTGTATATGAAAACTATAATATTAATATAAAACCCAAATGGACTATAAGATCTCAGGATCTGCATGAGCTATAGTTCTGAAACTTTGTACTTATATTTTTTGGGTTGTCTACTGACGTTTTTTAGTTCTTCCCACGAGCTCGCTATATAAGCTTGGAGGCCGTAGAACACAGAAAAATATAATCCTGAAAGGTCTAAAATGTATTTTACAATCATTATTATTTTATAGAAACTCACAAAAATCTAAAACAAATAAAAAATTTATTCTTCATTTGAATAAGAAAATAACCAAACTTTTCTTCCCAAGTTTATTTAAAGATCCCTGTAAGCACTACCTGTAGGACCTGAGAAGCTACCCTAAGCGAACTCAGAGTTTAGATGAGCTAGGCATCTGAAAATTCAAGCACGTGTTTCTGGTTGACCGAAAAGACTTTATTTAATCGATAGGTGAAAATTCATTTAAGATCATCTATAGAAACTTCGGTTTCATGGGAAGTACAACCTTCAAGGTTTAAATGTAAAGCCAATCTTTTTATTTAATATAAAAAAAATATACCGGAAAATTTGTTTATTGAATTGAAGAATCACAAAAGACTTTTTAATAATACAATAGTTCAAAATGACAAGGCATTTAATATACCCATTGAGCAGTTTGGGTTCTACTTGCCTTTCCCTGGTATCAATTTTGTTACAGGTGCTGCTTTTGGCTCAAGGCATTTAAAAACAAAGTATCTACACGGGGAATTTTTTATATAATGCGGAAATTCGCTTGAAAAATATCCCCAGGCGGACGATCGCTTATCTTTGGTTATTATGTCATTGGGTTATTTATTATATAATTTTTAACTATATAATCTGTGCCTACGATCTATGTCTATGATCTACGATCTATGTCTTAAGACTACGATCTACGAACGACGAACTACGAACTGCGATCTACAATGTAAGATCTACAATCTACAATCTACGATCTACTGTCTACGATCTTCTATGTACGATCTACAATCTGCGATGTTAAATCTACGATCTACGAACTAATTTATAGTCTACAATCTTCGACTTAAGAAGTATCAATTCCGATTCGCGATCTTCAACCAACAAACTACAATCTACGAACTTCAATCTACGATCTACGATCTACGACCTAGGATCTACAATCTACAATCTACAATCTACAAACTTCACTATACGATCTATTATTTACGAGCTACAATCTACTATCTATGTATACAATCTACGATTTACGAAGTACCATTTACAATTAACGATCTTCAATCTACGATGTACAATATTTGATGTATGATCTACGATCTACGATCCACGATTCACAATCTTCAACTTATGTTTATGATCTACGATCTTCGATTTATGTCTCTATAGATCTATGATCTACACTTTCGATCTACGATCTACGACTTTGATCTACGATTTACATCTTCGTTCTACAATCTACGATTTACGAAGTACCATTTACAATTTACGACATTCGAGGTATGATCTACGATCTACAATCCACGATTCACGATATTCGATTTATGCTATGTTTCTGATCTACAATTTTTCGATCTATAATCTACATCTACAACGTACGATCAACCATCCACGATGTACGACCTACCATTTACGATCTACGATTCACTACGCACGATCTACGATCTGTAATCTACGACATTCACATTTTAAGGTTCTCCTTCTTCAGATCGTACCTTCTGTAGGGTTAACTTCAGTTTAAATGAACTGACCCCCGGGAATGGAGAATGAGGATCACATTTAAAAAGATTTGATATTTTGCAGATCGTTGAAAATTTGTAGAAACCTTAGATCGTAGAGCTTTGTCCAGTCTTCACATATCTTTGGACTCTTCAATCACACATTGCAACCTTCATGGGTCTTATATTGGCTTAGGTTTTCCGATCTTTGGCTGAACGGTCGTCGATCGTCTATCTATTACATAACTTCGGGGGCCCTTCGACTGAAAGATCATGGTTCCAATAGACTTAACTCAGGGCTCAGTTTGTAGAAAGTTCGGGTCGTACATCCGTCACAATCCATTGGGCTAATCCGGCAAATCTGTGATGCTTTATCATCCGCCCATTGGGAAGGTATTCCGAATGTTTTCCTGATACCAAAGATTATCATTTCTGGGGTATTACGAGTTTGTTGATACTTTGCCTTTGGCTATTTGTTTTCTGCTTTAGATCTTTAGATCTTTAGATCTTGTGATCGTTGCGTGTGTCATTTTTTTTGCCAGCTCATCAAATCGTTTTGCGTATGCGTGTGTAGTGTGTGCGTAAGGTGTGTACATATAGTGTGTGCTGTGCGTATGTGTGTGTGTGTGTGTGTGGTGTGTGTGATGTGTGTGATGTGTGTGATGTGTGTGATGTGTGTGATGTGTGTGATTAGTTTTCCTTCGCAGAGTCGATCAATTCCCATGGCATTTCATGGGTTTCAGGCATTTCGCATTTTGCTTGGTAAATGTTTTTTTTTATTTTTCAGTTTTGCTTTAAGTTTTGAATTTGTAGTTTTTAGTTTATGAATTTGTAGTTTTTAGTTTTGAATTTGTAGTTTTTAGTTTTTAGTGTTCAGTTTATAGTTTCTGGGTGTTTCGATTTTTGGTTCTTGGTTTTTCGATTTTTCGGTTCTTTGGTTTTCTTAGCGCAACTTTTGCTATGACTAAGCCGCTAAATTCTATAATGTTTGTATTTTTAAAACGTTTAAAAATAAAGTGCTCTCGTTTGCCAATGTGTGCGCCAATCACGAGCCAGAGCCACCGACGCTGACGCCGACGCCGACGCCAACGCTAACGACGCTGCCAGCATCTGAGGCAGCCACAGCGGCGACAGAAGCTGCGATCGTGGCAGCAACTGTGGCAGACGTCAACAGGCAGTGAGACAGTCACTCATTGTACATAGTTTGTATTTTTGCATTTTACAAACACACACACACACACACACAGAACACACTCCAACACACACACACACACACACTTAGAGACACGAGTATGTTGACGGTTGCCAAAGAATTTATCGCTTTTGCAAGAACTTGGCCAAAACAGACAACAAATGCCCTACGATCGTCAGAACTCATACACACACACAGACACACACACACACACACACACACACACACACATACACGCTTACACTCGCACTCACACACATGCACACAGAGACATGCGCCCGACTGCATCTGGGCACAATCCAAATTCAAACGTATCTCGAAGCCCCCCACCTCCCCCAAAGCCACCCACGTGCCTAATTTTCTTTCATTTTAATTTCTGTTGCTGTGCAATTTTCTTGTGACTTTTCCTCTGATGCCACGTGACAAACAATCGAGCGTTCAGCTACAGCCACAGCCACAGCCATAGCCACAGGCACAGGCACAGCCACAACAACAGCCATGCCACGCCCCGCCCACGCCCATCATCTACCCTAGCATCCACCTTCACCGATTGCCCGTGTCATCAAGCTCCATCAAGCCTTAACAAACCACCAACCTACCCCTACCTCCCACCTCTTACCAACCACCATCTGACTCCCACCTCCCACCTCTCACCCACCCACCCTTCACTCTCAAATTTTCCACCCAATCACCTCCATTGCCACCATCGGCCATCATCGTCATCATCACTCAGCCACTGCAGCTGACAGTCATGTCAGAGATCTTTGCGGTTTTCTGTGCCCATTAGAACACAAACACACACACACACACACATGCATACATAAGGGGTGTATCTGAGCGGCGATCAGATGTTCTATACTCTATATATTCCCGAGCAGTGGGAGAAGTTTTACCGATGTGGTGAATTATTCGAGTCCCATGATTTTCAAGACTGCGGGATTCAAGGTTCCCTTTAAGCTTCTACCCTAACCTCTAATTTGGGGTTGGCTCCAAGTGGATAGCTATAACCTTAACTGAAGGATATTCGTGGGGGTAGATCTTTATATATAAAAGAAGAATCGGTCAAAGTTTCCTAAGGATCGGACAAAGATTAGAGTAGCTTTAGGGGATAAGGGATGAAAGGAGGCGGATGACATAAATTTTTAGTACATAATTTGACACAGATGCGCGCATATGTTTGTATACATGTGTGTGTGTATTTATGTGTGTATGTGTGTGTAGGTGTATAAATAAAAGTGTAGGGTACTTCATAGTCAGTTAGTATTTTTTATATTTTTGATTTTCATCGAACGCCAATTACAAAGTTAACAAACAAAGTGTCCAACCAGAGGGCCAGATGAGGAGCGGCGAAGGGGCTGGCAAATCGGAAGAAGAAGACCGTAGGCGAGGGGTGTTGGATCGGAGGGGAAGGCACTAGATTCCGTAAGCCACCTGAAACCTGAAAATGCATCTGTAGATGCTCGTCGAATCGAATCGAAAATATATAAAAATATATATATAAATATATATATATAGAAAAGACTTGTTCGCTTCCCGTGAAGAATAATATATTTTATTCTCGATTTAAATTGGGATATAGACTATATATAATGGGAGCGCATTATGCATATATCATAATACAAAGTTGGGCGATTCTTGCGAAATGTTGCACAAGAATTTTCCCACATTTTCACCTTCGGGGGGGTCTGACAATTTTCATTATTTATTCTATGACAAATTAAGGAAAACGTTTCCGATTTTCAAAGAACATTAATGAGTTTGGTACGGATTATGAACATATATCTTTATATATAGGTATATATGTATGTATATATATTTATATATATATATATATATTTATATATATATATGTGTGTATGTGTATGAGCATGTGCCTGAAGAACCTGACCTTAGTCACCACACACATGCGTCATTCTGTTATACGAAATTCGGAGGAATTGTCGTCCGATCGAAGAGCTATATAAATTATGGAAAATCGCTTGAAATGGAAAATATTTCGATCTTATCTTATTTTATAAAATTTTAAATCGTTTGTAATAATAATATAATATAATATAATATATAAAATAATATCTTATATAGAAGCAATTCATTTGCGATCGCTCCTTCCTCCTCCTTGATATAACACAAATTTCAGTCTATAAAAGATATATCAGGGAAATGGATCAGAATTTCTGTATAACTAGGAAACTTGGTAGGTAATCCTTTAGATCTAAAGATCGATATTAAGTACTGAACTTTAGATCTAAATATCGATATTAAGTACTGAACTTTTGGATCATATTATGTTATTATTCACTCCTACGAGCTACCTATGATTCTTCCCTGATCAAGCGCGATTGAAGCGATGCTGTGCAGGGTCAACTGATCCCCAACTATCGGTATATATCCTGGATGATCGTGGCTTCATTTGCATCGATATTTAAAGTTAAATTTCTGGATCCACAACCTGAAGATTCTATAATTCTTCTTTGATCGATCTCGATCAAAAGAATGTTGCATGATCAGGCTCAACTCAACGCCACCGATTGGTATATATCCTAAATGATCGTGACTTTGGGTACTTTTTTTGAATGGGTATTTCCTGTGAATGGCGAAAATTGAAAGTGATTCACACCTTTTGAAATATGGAGCCATGAGTCTAATGCACTTGTGGCTATCACTCGGAACTGATCAGCACAACAAATGCCCTACGATCGTCAGAACTCATACACACACACAGACACACACACACACACACACACACACACACACATACACGCTTACACTCGCACTCACACACATGCACACAGAGACATGCGCCCGACTGCATCTGGGCACAATCCAAATTCAAACGTATCTCGAAGCCCCCCACCTCCCCCAAAGCCACCCACGTGCCTAATTTTCTTTCATTTTAATTTCTGTTGCTGTGCAATTTTCTTGTGACTTTTCCTCTGATGCCACGTGACAAACAATCGAGCGTTCAGCTACAGCCACAGCCACAGCCATAGCCACAGGCACAGGCACAGCCACAACAACAGCCATGCCACGCCCCGCCCACGCCCATCATCTACCCTAGCATCCACCTTCACCGATTGCCCGTGTCATCAAGCTCCATCAAGCCTTAACAAACCACCAACCTACCCCTACCTCCCACCTCTTACCAACCACCATCTGACTCCCACCTCCCACCTCTCACCCACCCACCCTTCACTCTTCAAATTTTCCACCCAATCACCTCCATTGCCACCATCGGCCATCATCGTCATCATCACTCAGCCACTGCAGCTGACAGTCATGTCACAAATTTCAGTCTATAAAAGATATATCAGGGAAATGATCAGAATTTCTGTATAACTAGGAAACTTGGTAGGTAATCCTTTAGATCTAAAGATCGATATTAAGTACTGAACTTTAGATCTAAATATCGATATTAAGTACTGAACTTTTGGATCATATTATGTTATTATTCACTCCTACGAGCTACCTATGATTCTTCCCTGATCAAGCGCGATTGAAGCGATGCTGTGCAGGGTCAACTGATCCCCAACTATCGGTATATATCCTGGATGATCGTGGCTTCATTTGCATCGATATTTAAAGTTAAATTTCTGGATCCACAACCTGAAGATTCTATAATTCTTCTTTGATCGATCTCGATCAAAAGAATGTTGCATGATCAGGCTCAACTCAACGCCACCGATTGGTATATATCCTAAATGATCGTGACTTTGGGTACTTTTTTTGAATGGGTATTTCCTGTGAATGGCGAAAATTGAAAGTGATTCACACCTTTTGAAATATGGAGCCATGAGTCTAATGCACTTGTGGCTATCACTCGGAACTGATCAGCACTCGACGAGGATCGGAGAAGAGGCTTTGGATGATGCATGGACTGGCTCATGACAATTGGCATATGAATCGATTGTTTATTGTGTGTTCCGTGCTATAAGTTATTGGTTCCACTTGAGGGTACGATCCAGAGCCGATCAGATGGCGGTGTCAGGGCTATTTGGACAGAGCAAAGTGAGGGGATCGATCAATGACCAAATGGACAAATATATGCTCGATCGATGTCTGGTTTTCTCTCCGCTTCCCGCACATAGATACGATTCCCGGCCTGATACATGCAAAGCCCGATCGCACAGATCCATCAATGTGGTGATAATGTCTCCATCTGAACTCTAAGTGTTTTGTCATAAATGATTCGGCATCGTATCCTAAGTACAAGCGATTCATTTTCGAGCCCATACATTTATAGTATATATATTTATATGAATCGGTTTAAGGTGTTGGATGGGGCCTGGGGGTTAAGGGGCGTACATTTCTCTCCCCTTAACGACCTAGATAAATAATAAAAGTTTACTTTAATCATAATCAAATTAATCATTTTCAAGTGGCGTTCACTATTTATAGAATCGGACGACAAATATGAATTCCCAGGGAGCTCTGACATTTCCAAATCGATGCTCTTCAAATAATTAATGAAAACATAAGAATTACAATAACAAAAGCTACAACAATTAAACGAAATTAAATCTAAAATAGCAAATACCAAAAACAAAAAAAAAATCACTAACTAAAATAAAGCCAAATACAAACTTAAGAACTGGTTGAAATATTGTGTAAGGTCGCATTATCTTGACAACGGATAAAAATCGCAAGTGGCCTAATCAACGGGTCCCCAGAGCCCAACTGGGCCACAGGCGACTCCCCTATTGAGCGGGTACCCTGCTTTTCATAGCCAATTTGTCATATTCGACCCTTAGATAGAGTCATGTTCGTTTACTATCTGGAACTATCCATTGGAAGGACTGAGTCTTCTTTAAAATTGACCCTGCCATTGTGACTTGTATGTTTATATGTTCCATGGTATGAAGCACCTTTAAAAGAAATCCTCTAGGAAAATGGTTGAAGATATGGTTAAAAATATAGTAACAGATATGATCGGAAATATGTTCAGAAATATGATCAGATATATGATCAAATATATATTTAGATAATGATCATATGATCAGGGTAGGACTAAATATATGATCAGAAATACGATCAGATATATGGTCAGGGATAGGATATATGATCAGAAATACGATTGGGTATATGATCAGAAATATGATTAGATATATAATCAGAAATATGGTCAGAAATGTGATGAAGTATATGATCAGAAATGTGATCAGATATATGACCGCAAATATGATCAGATATATGATTAGAAATATGATCAAATATATGGTCAGGGATATGATCAGATATATGACCAAAAATATGATCAGATATATGGTCAGGGAAAGGATATATGATCAGAAATACGATCAGATATTTGATCAGATATATGATCAGGAATATGATCAGATATATGGTCAGAAATGTGATCAAATATATGATCAGAAATGTGAGAAGAGTTGGAATCAGAAATATTATCATTAAGCTGGCTAGAAATATAGTCGAAAATATAGTCAGAGATATTATCTGAAATTCGGTCCTCCAAGTATGGTCAGAAATAATTATCAAAAATATTTTAAGAGATTTAATCGGAAATATGATGTGGAATATGGTCACAAATGTGACCAGCAATATTATAATAATGATAAAGGTGATCTGGTCAGGAATATAATTAGATATATTAAGAATTTGGTCTAAAAGTAAAGTCAATGATATGATCAAGCCTCAAAGCAATACCAACCCCATATGTAACCTTTGTTGAAGCTGTCGCAATTCCAAGATAGTGTTATATCTGGAGATCTCTGAAGAGATCTTTATAACAGGATCTATACACTGTCTGCAGCTTAGGGTAAGGGTACAGAGAATTCGATGTGCGTGAAAAGTTTAAAATATGATTTGTTTTTGAGTCTAGGCTTTTTTTTAATTGATAACTGTTTGTGGGTCTTTTCTGGTTGGAAGTAAGCCGATTTCCGAGGATCGTACGTGTTGGCGGTCGACTGGGGAGGGAGTCTTACAAAAATAGATGTAGCACCCGCCTTGCCAAGAGTCTTAATGCGAGAACAAATACGAAAAATGATCGATGAATTGAATTGCAATTTGCAAATCTCTTCAATATTTTCCCTTTGCACGACTTTCAACTTTTTAAATTTGCGACCCTCGTATACCGAAAAGAAGAAAAGGCACTGAGTTTGGTTAATTCTTAAGCAAAATAAATATATTATTGCATAAATATGGTACATAGATCTGTGGTATTTATATGTCTGTATTGTAATGTACATTGAACTTAAATAAGTGTAATTAGAGCTAAGGTTGCTTAGTTAACTGTAAATCGATCCAAATTTCGGTATGGATCGGCCCTGGGTTATCGCCTGAAATCGCTCACTGATCGTGTCCTCCAGCTGCACACAGTGAGTGATCGTCTGGCGTCCTATTCGTTCTTATAGTCCACCAATAAATGCAGAAAGTTGTCAGGATAACTCAAATGCTCGGACATCCACTGCAGTTGCGTCTCCTCATGCAGATCGATGCCATGGGTTCGGAATCCCACTGGAAAGAGGAAGAGAGCAGTATGCAAGATTGCCATTATTAGAAATTTCTCGATTTTCATAAAAATTTATTTTAGTACTATACTTAATAGTGAGAATTATTGTACTAAATTTTCTTTAAAGGACTCCTACACTTTCTTAGTTTTGGCTTTTTTTGTTACCAAGATCTTTGGGTCCTTATACTAACATTCTGGACTGTAACTCGTCCAGTTGCTTAGATTATTTCCTGATCTAAAAATCTCATTTCTTATTATAAATGCAATTGAAATTTAGTTCACTCAAATGTCCCTCTCAGCCAAAGGATAACCCTAAAAGACTTGAATGTAACTGCTCCAGTTTTTAAGATCAGCACTCCCATCGGTAATATAGTTTCTTGTTCTAAATCGAAAGACCTCATTACGTATTATATAAACAATTAAAGTTTAGTTCACCTCATTGTCTCTTCTCACCTCATTGTCTAGCTAAAGGATAGCCCCAAACTATTGGATTTTTAAATTTCGTTCCATTCAAGAAAACTTAATTTTCTTTAACACACATATATAAATATATATGTGAGGTGTATCATATATATATGAAACCGTACATTTTATGGCTTTTCTCATATCTGAGATCTAATAAATTATCGATAATAATCGATGGATTTAGGCAGTTAGGCGCTAGCTGTTTCCTGTTTGTGCAATAACGGCGCCTACTTTGAATCAATCTTTGCCCTTTGTTCATATAAAAAGATACTCTGGTTAATTTGGAGGTGTACATTCCCCTATATATAGCCATATATATGACTATTTCTTGCCATCTGATTGCCATATAAATCACAGCAATCATTATCGACTACAGGGGCAAAGACTTTAGTACCGTAAATCGACAGCACAAATCGACAAATCGACAAATCTCAAGTGCCCGATCATTGGGACTACAATTTTCGGTGACTCTCGTCATTTATAATTATAGCTAAGGTCTATTGTAATTATAGATTGGCGCTGCAGAGTGTATGTTTGTTAGTTTCAATGTGTATAGGTGTGTACGTGTGAGTTTAACTGCGCCCAGCATACACAAACGCACTCATCGCCATACATTGCAGATATATGAACATATGTAGGTAAGTGGTATAAAACACACACACACACACACACACACACACACACACATACACACTTACATATATATATACATAAATATATATATGTATACTAAGTATCGCTTCTGATAATGCCCGAGATTACATAGTACAGTGGGAAGTGAATGAGTGTCCAGAGATAAGATTTGTGCAACGAGTCGGGTTCAAGTAGGACGCATACGTATTAAATGCACGATAGACGATACGAGACTTGGTTGAAATTGTTAGGGTTGATCACCCACACTCACATACATACATACATACATATTCACACACACACATTGTCATTCACACCCTCACCCTCATTCATACCCATATTCAACCCACTTACCCAACCCCCTTTGGCCCCTTCAGCGGCGCTACTTGAAAGATCCATGACTGAGATGATTATATCTGGGTTAGATTCCATTGGACGTAATGCATAGAGAATGGCAATGGAATGAGAAAAATGTGTCAAGTGGTTTTCCTTGAGATCGATTCCGAGCGCTAAAAGCTCTAAAGATGTGCGCGTATCACAGTTATGATGATCTAAATAAGTTTGCAAAAATGTAATTTCACAAATTTAAAAGTATAAATGAATAATAACATCAAAATTCATTCAATGCACTAAATATGTTTCTCTTGATCTAAATTGCCGGACGCAAGTTGTTATAGTAACCCCGTAAGATTATTACAGTCCGATCAAAAAAAAAAAAATAAACTATCAACTATATAATGTTAAAAAACTGAAAATAGTATATAAATGAGATCATTTTCTTTTGCTTTTCTTTAAAGGAAGTGAAGTCATGGCTGTGTGAAACAGATCTAAGATCTAAAATGAACTAAACGAACAAAATGCTTGTTAACATGCTTGCCTTAGACGCACCACGAAATATAAGTTACAGAGATAAACAGACATTTCAATATATATTGATCTAAATGATCTAAATTGGTATATGCAAGTGAGTAAAGTACTATACAAGGAATTTAATAATAAAGAGCAAACAACTTTAGAACTTAAGGTGCTCTAAAAAATAAAGGGATACAAAGAACTATGAAAGATGACTAATACCGATTAGATTAGATAAAAGACAGTTAAACAACTATCGCAGCTTAAAGAGAATATATATATAAATATAATATAATATATTTATATATATATAGGAAAAAAAAAAGAAGATGCAATGGAAATTGATTCAGAATCGTAATAGCGATCTATATAGAGATAGAACCTATATTAGCGTAGTCTTAATAGATTGATGCGTTATATTAAGCTGATAAACCAATAATATGGAATTTGGAATCAAACATGGAATAGTCACTGGAAGAGTCTACAGATAAGACACAACCCTAGAACAATATATATTGAAAAGATCCATCAAGGTGATAGCATTAATTAAAAACTGTAAGTGGAAGCATGAATCGAACAATCGGAGCTGCGAACTATTTACAAGGAATGAATCTACAAATTGCTTAATCGATTAGCGTCGTAAACAGGTATTGGGTTCTAGGGTGATACCTATGGGTTATTACCCAAACAGTTATTGATTAGCCGAACGCTCGTAATGATCTTTCTGATCATTATGATCGTCATTATGTTTGGCTATGGATATAGAGGGGAGGCTTCAAATATATATATGTATATATATATAGAGCAAGTGATATTTATGATCTAACCGACACGACACGTGATTAGCAATAGCAACAACAACAACAACAACAAAGTTGGCAATCGGCAAACACTAAGAGAAGGCAAACGCGATAGTTCCCCCTTCCTCTTCCCCAACCAACACCCTCACCCACAGCCTTTCCCTCTTGCTTTCGCTCACTCTTTCCCTCAGTCGCAGTCCAAATGCAAAGAGTTGCGCCAAACAGTCTGACAATTTATTCATCCCATTTTTATTATCATCACCAGCAACAACAACAACAACAACGACAGTAGCAACAACAATAATGAGAGCGATGGCAACAACAACAATAACAGCGAGTGAACTGACCGACAACTCGTCTAAGCGACAATACGACAACAAACGAGAAGCAACCGCAACGAATTGTCGTTGTCTCCGTTGTTGTTGTTGTTGTTGCTGTTGTTGTTGTTGTAGTTGGCGCTGCTGCTGTTGCTGTTGCTGTTGCTGTTGCTGCTGCTGCTGGCGTTGCTCGACTCGTTTCCATCGGACGTGGAGTGGCGGGGCCTTCTAGCTCATGCCTAAAAATAAACCATTGCAGTGCGAATGTTGTACATATCTGATAAGAAAGCCAATCAGCATAATAATTTAATAGATTGTGTTCTATAAACCAATAAAATCCAAATAAAATAGCGCCCGAGCGCGGGGAACATCTTTCGGCTCTTTCACCCACTCTTACACGTGCGTGAATCGGACTCGCATTATATCACAATCTTTTATTGATCGCCACACCTGAGCACCCAATAAAGATCTAAAAGATATGTCATCTATGGACGATCGATTGATTGGACGCGATTGCGAGATCTGCACAACTTTCACCTTGAGCCAAAGCCAAAGCCAAAGCCGTTGAAAGAAATCGAGTCTCGATATTGGGAAATATATTTTATATACACAATTACAGACATCGAAGATATCAGTTGACTTCTGTAACTAATTAAAGTGCGTGGAAGGTTAGATTATTGATGTTTCTACTGATTTAAAATGATAAAGGCTTCAAAATAGAGCTAAACTATGGATAAAGAGATATTTGAAATAAATTATGACTGATTAATTTTCCAGATATCTGATTATTATATATAAAAAAGATGTCCTAATCCGATTACAATTATTATAGAACGCTTGTTTGATCTAATAAAGCGAGCTATGAATACTGAGAGTTTAGATCAGTTCAAAATAAGAAATGTAATTACTTTTCTTTAGATCAAATAACGCAAATTAATAAAAATGATATTTCTACTAATTAATAAAAATAAAAAAAGATCTAAAGTTATGTTCTAAAACTCAGTAAAGTTGAGTTTAAAGCTTGCTATGATTTAAGATCAGATTTTGGATCGGAGTTTATTTCTTTCAAGTGGCCTAAGGTCAGTATTTTTATTAAAGCAACTTATCTCAGATCTATTTTTATACCAAATAAATATAAAAGGTACGATAGCAGATAAATAAAATTATATAAATAAATATAAATTATTAATTTGCCCAAGACATTGCATTGTGAGCTTTCAATTCATAATTCATTGCTTCTTCGCTGAGACCGAAAGACAAACAAGGCCATTAAAAAAAATTCAAGATGTGACATCTTCTTAGATAAAAAGCTTTCATTCAAATCTTATCTAAAAAAAAAAAAGCTTCATACCGCGAAGCTTTTGCCGCAAAAAGCTTAAACCATTTGTGAATAAGTTAATTTGCTCATTGATAGTTTTCTCTTTAAATCAAAGAAAGCTTTAAGTTAGTCTAGAGCATTTAGGATTATTGCTGTACTAAAAGCTCTCGAAAAGCTCCCCCGCTCCTTCACTGATCAGGCCACAACCAGAAGTTCCGGTCAGCACCCAAAGATATCGATTGCATATTTTTCTTTCGACTTGCAGTTCAGTGACGCCTTAAAAACTGCTAATCAATAGCTTTTTTTTTATGCCTTATATTTTGTGGTTTTTACTTTGTGTTTGTTTTTGTTTTTTTTTAGGTTGTTTTTGTTTTTGTTTTTGTTTCTGTTTCCTTCTCTTTAGCGTTCCTCTTTGCGCTTTATGCATTTTAATTTTGCTGCTTCTTTGGCAGTACAAGTTTTCCTACGCCATCAAATTTAGCGGCGTTCCGTTTGTTTTGACGGAGCAACAAAGTTGACGAAATAAATTGGCGACTGGAAGTGGAAGGGCGAAGACCAGAACATCGGCCAAAACTGTTGACTGGACACATTCTGGCGTATTTCACCAGATCGGACGATGCGACGATCGGACATTGCCACCGATCTGTGGATGGGACAATGAGGGAGCAGGCTGAGATGAGTAGATGGGCAGATGGGTAGATGGGTAGATGGGTAGATGGGTAGATGGGTAGATGGGTAGATGGGACAAGAAGTGCACATAAACAAAGCATGCAACAGGAAGTGGAGGTGGAAAGGAGGGCACAACCAGATCGTTGTATATACATCCACATGGGAAGAGGCATGCGATGAATCTTCTTGATTGAACATAATTCGGATGTGGCCACTTCCAAATGTAAACAGGCAGCTGAAAATCTGCAAAAGCATAAAACTCAGAAAGAAAGCTTGGGATGGAGGGTGGGGAGCGGGGAGCGGGATGGTTTGAGAGCTGAGTCGTTATTAAAAGTTAAAAGCAAACAATTTTTTAATATGCAAACTCAATGGCAATCAAATATGCAGATATCGTGTCACGCGCACATCGCTAAGAGCCAAGCTTTTGGGGGGGAAGGGGGACAATTTTTAATTTTACGTATTGAAAATAAAAAAATAAATAAATAAACAATATAAAAAGCAAAGCAAGAAATAATAAATATTTTCGTTTTCATATCAAGCAGCTTTACGTCGAGTTCAGATTCAAGCTCAATGCTACAACACGCAAAGTCTTAAGCAAAGCGGAGAGAGGAGTGGGGTATATAATGAGAGAGAGGAAAAGAAACAGAAGCCTTATATTTCTTAAAATACGATTGGAAACGAAGCTTAAGGCTTTAAAGGCACGTCCTTTGACCTTTGGGCTCTTACATAATAACTAATTAGAATTTAAAGGACATGCAACTTGTTGCTCGTTTGCAGCTGCTGTTGATGTCCTGACAACCGAGCCCACCCAATATGTAGGGGTGTGTCGCAACAACTGTGAACTATACATGCAAACATACACACACACACACACACAGAAGGAAATCTATCAAAAAAGAGAGGGTCCTGATTGCATTGCGCATTGTTTATCTGATTGACGAAATGCAAACGAAAATGTGTCGAAATGGGACTAAGCAAATGCAAAGGTGGCAAATGCAACGGCAAGAGCAACAGGAGAAAGAGATTCGAGGCAGCAACGGCTGCTGACCATAAAAGATATATGTATGCATGTATATGTATATGTGAGCAAAGGCGACGGGGCGACGGTGCAAGTGATAAATACACACAAACACAAAGCTGTGAGCGTGAGGTGCGATTTCCGACGGCAATGGCAACGACAAGTTGGAGGTGGAGGCGGAGGTGTAAATACAAATAAGCGGAGGTGATATCTCAGAACTTCCTTTTCACACATTCGAGAGCAAGCTACACAAAAACAAATGCAAAAGCAAAGGCAAAAGCAAAATGCGCAAGCACACACACACACACACAGGTAAACTACAATATGGGGGGACAGAGAGAGAGAGAAAGAGAGCGAGAGCGAGAGAGAGAGCAATTGGCTGCATATCTGTGAGCATTCAAAGAGCCAAAAACACCGCCGACGTTGCCGTCGACGCTGACGCTACTTTCCGGTGAACGCCAGATCCGCAGTCAAAGCAACAGCAGCAACTACAACAACAACAAAAACAAGAACAACAGCAGCAGCAACAACAGCCGGCGGCAAATCATAAAAGTGCTCCCGCTGTCGATGCCGCTCCCTCTGCTGCGTCCGCTTCGTGCACAGAACATAGCCAAGGCAAAAAAACAAAATACAACAACAACAAAAAAATACAACAAAAAAAATACAACAATAAAAAATAAAAGAAGGAGACAGTCGCAGCAAAGGCAAATCGGCGGAGCAGCGCTGCCCAAAACGAAATGCGTTTTCTTTTTGACGCGTTTTAGATTCTTGGGCCTCCTTCTGACTGTTGTTGTTCTTGTTGCACTTCTTGTTAGCTCATCATCGTGTTGCTTCATTTTTTCTTCTCCGTTTTTTTTCTGTTATTTTTTTTTTTGTTTTTGATTTCTTGGAATGGCATCTACTTTGAACCGCCACGACGACTGCATTGTATATTTGAAATTCATTTCAATTTAAATACAAATTTTCTATGAAAATGCACGCATTACAAATACAGACCCATACACACACACACACACACACACACACACACACACACACGCACACATACAAACACATATATGCAGATGCACATGTACGTGCTTGCCCCCGCACCGCTCCAGCCCGCAGACAATTGACCACGTTTTGTATGTGATTTGTGGGTGTTTCATGGCGGATGCGGATGCAAAAGGCGGCAGCACGAGAAGTTTTCTTTCTTCTAACCTAAAACTGCAATTGGCAAAACACAAACGGAAAATAAAAGTTATGTGGGAAGAGCCCCCAGAGGGGGCTGCAAACTGATGGCCGTCCGGTCGTCTGGTCGGCCATTTGGACAGTACCAAGCGACAGGCGAGCAGTGGCTGGGGTAGGGGCGGGCATCTGCTGGCTGTGTGGGACGCGGTGCGGTGCATTTTAACCGAACGGATCATCATTACAGGCAAATGTTAAAAGCACAAACTATAAACAACTCATGATGCTCGGAAGGGTGGGTGCTATGTATGTCTATGTCTACGCGGGGGGGTCTTCGGGTGGCCGGGGGCTGGGGCGGACACGCATAAACATATCCATTCAATGCGCTTTGGCTAATGGATGGATGTGTGTGTACTTGCTGCTAGGATTGCGGGGTGAGCAGTGGGTGGCGGGGGAAGAACAGTGAGTGGCAGGGGGAAGAACAGTGCATTGCGGGGGAAGAGTTGTGGGTGGAGGGGGAAGAGCTGTGGGTACCGGGGTAAGGGCAGTGGGTGGCGGGGGAAGAACAGCGAATGGCAGGGGGAAAGCAGTGAATTGCGGGGGAGCATTTCGGGGGAAGAATTGTGGGTGGCGGGGGAAGAGGTGTGGGTGGCGGGAGAAGAGCTGTGGGTAGTGGGGGAAGAGCTGTGGGTGGCGGGGTAAGGACAGTGGGTGACGGAGGTATGGTTAATGCTCTTAAGTATTTCATTCTATTCAGAAAATTCCATAATTTGCGAATTAAAAAAAAGTTTTTGAAAAAAAACAATTTTGAAAAAAAATCATTTTCATTGAGATAATTTTCAAAAAAAAAAAAAAAAAAAAAAAAAATCTATTGATTTTCAATGAAAAATGCAGATTCAAAAAAAAATGATTTAAGTCGGAGGAATCATATGGTATGGTAAGGATAATCATTATCTATGCAATATGAAAATTTGGAAAATTCTTAATATATTCAAAATTCAAAAATTTTTCAAAAATATTTTCAAGATATTTAAAATATACGAAATATGAGAGAAGATATTAAAAATTCCGTAAAATTTAAAATCTTAAGTTGGAAATTTTCCTAAGCCTAAAAAATCTCTTTTACCGAAAATTATACATAGAAGGATCAAAGGACTATCAATATCATATATATGGGGGAATATTTAAATTCTGAATATTATAATTTCTAGAATTTGGAAGATCTAAAAGATTAATTATAATTAAAAAGCAAATGTGAAGGATCTATAAATGGAAGGACCTACTATAAGGAATGTTAATCATGACGACTTAAAACGTTGGGATCCTTAAAGGAAATATCCTTGGGAAAGCAAATGTTATGAGGATTTAAAAGATTATATAAGACTCTAAAAGGTAATACTTAAAAAGTGAAGATTTTAGAGATCCTAAACAAAGGACATATCTTAAGAGCAGAAGCTCTTCTAATTTCATGTCCTTCTTTAATCTGAGGGCAGATCAAAGTTCGAAATTTATAAAGATGTCACGTATGGGTTATTTTTTATAGCCTTAAATACAATTATAATAATTAAAAAAATTGAAAGGACTTTAAGCTGAGCGTTCATCCAGAATGAAGCCTGGATCAACTATGGATGAATCCTGGATGAATCAAAGATTGAGGCCAAGGCTAAAAAGTACTTGGAACTGACATCAAGCGAATGATAAAACATTTGGTGTGGTCTCGAGTCGATCAGGAACTGATCAAAAGGATCACTTGCACTTGGGGGGTGCAATCAATTACCATAGCCACGGAATTAACTTGTAGCTAATCCTGCAGAGAAATTGATCCATTGGCCCACTTAAGCCAGACGGATCCATTTTTAAGCTATAAAAAGATCGTAACATCCTCTTCAAAATGTGAAACATAAGGATGTACGTTAAGAGTGTATGTGTGTGTGGGTGTGTGTGTGTGTGTGTGTGTGTATGCGCGTCTACTTGAATCAAGGACAACAATTTAGTGCAACTGTCACGTTGGATGACCTTTGGGAAAATACGTGTTACGGCGATTTTTGGTATCCATGGCAAGGATATCTTTGTCTTTGAAATCTCTCACCTTTCAAATGGGAAATTCCGATTTCTCATACAGGATCTTTATCTGCGTGTTTTTGGACGAAGCATGCAAATAAAAATTTCACACCTTGGAACACACACACACACACACACACAGGCACACACTTAGACGAAGTGTGTGCGCATTTGGGAAATACCCGTAACTCTGCGCTGTCCGGCCAACCTGCTGTTAGCAGGATAATAACAGATGGAAAGGTATGCGCAGGTCCATTCGAGATCCCGGGGAGGATGAGGATGACTGGACACTCGTTGCCTATTCGAGCATCTGATGCTTGTCAATGAAAGGCAGGCGAGGGTATAGCTATAGGATTGAGGGAGTGAGACAGGGGCAGACCAAAGGAGAGCGCGAGAGAGAGTAAAAGAGAAAAAAGGAGAGGGAGAGGAAGAGGGGAGAATAATTCTAAAGAGATGCTCACGAAGTAATTCGTAAATCCCAGCCGCAGGTATTTAGTTCCGCCTTTTGTCTATCTATGGAATTCCCAATGCTATTATTGCACCTAAGCCACTGCGACACGAAGCAGCACACACACACGCACGCACACACGCACACACACACACACACACACGTGTACAAAACAAGGCACATGCATTAACACCCATACAACGATCCACTCCAACAACTGACTCGCTCGCACTTGCGTCTGTCGCCGGCGCCGCAGGTCAGTTGGAATCCAGCAGCGACTTGCAACGTTCTGCTGCTTGCCACGAAAATCCACACGCACTCTATTCATTGTAGAAACTAAGACGCTTTGATTGTTGTTCCTGTAATTGCAGTTGCTGTTGCTGCTGGTGTGGTTGTTGTTGTTGTTGTTGTTGTAGCTGCTTTGTTGTTTTGTCTGCAGGCCTGGCTAACACTTGGCTGAATGGCCCAAAAACACTTGGCCAAAAGTCTAACAGGCAACCTGCATAGTCGCTCTTCCTCTCACCCTCCCACTCACTTACTCACTCTCTCTCCCTCTTTTTCCCACTGCCTCTCTCTCTCTCTCTCACTCTTTAAAGACTGCCTGTGGCTATTGTTCAATATAATTTTTAGTTTTTTGTTGTTGTTTTTTTTTTTTGTTTCGCTCTTCCAATTTTTTCCACTTTACGCATTTGTTGTTATTGTTGTCCGGGGCACTCGGGACCGGGACTGGGATCGGGCAATGCGACATTGATGAATTGAAGAATGATTGGCAGTGCCGCAGGGTCTCCTTCTCGGCTATCGGCTCAGCATCGCCTGCGGCTCTGGGTCTTTGTGCGTGATTCAATAGAAAAATAAATAAGTCAGCGAGCCGCTGTTTCGGCCAGACTGACTGGCACCTTTTCTAATGAATGCCCGGCATGGGCAAGGGCGGTAGGGCGATAGGTGAGATAGAGAGAGAGAGAGTGAGAGTATGAAAGAGAAAGAATGAGCATGGGAGAGGGACGGGGAATAGATGCAGGATAGTGGTATCTAGGGATGCTCCTAAGCTGTCTGTCTATAAGAATGCGCGCAGCAAGAGCCTTAACTCACACACACACATACAATACATCAGTCCACACACATACACACACACGCTCATACACCTTTATAATTTGTTGTGCCCCATTGCCGAAATGATTTTGAGTGGCTGTGGTAATTGATAGCCGGAAAATCCGTAGCGCTTAAATGTATCTTATACTCAAGCCCATAGACCATTGGGTCTATTCCATCCATCTATTCATTCTATCCCATCTATTCATTCCATCCCATTCCATGCCAGCCACTCTCACTCACCTGCTTTGCGCACAGGTGTCGATAATTCGACCATCAGTTCGGCCAAATTCTTCTTTTGTCCGCTCTCGCTTAGCGGCGATATTAGTTTCTGCGTGTACGTGAAATCCTATTGATAGCCGTGTAAAGAGTAAATACGGTAATTAATATAAATTAGAAGCGTGCAAATTGCTTAAGCATATGGAAAATTCGTTAATCTTAAGATAAAACTATCTATAATTTTCTCCAAAATGTAATTTTCCGACATATTTATATTAGGAGAAAAATCCAGAAAAAATATGAGAATCAAATTTCAAGTTCCAGTGCAGAGGCTTGAGAGGAATCTTCTTGGCAGGAGTCAAGACTTTGCCATAAATTCATAATTATTGAAAACTAATTAAATATTGAAATTTTACAAAAAAAAACTAATTTTAATTCTGCCAATACGAAATTATTTTATCAACTGCAGCCAATTAAAAAAACGCTACGAATTTGAAGCGAGGCTGGGATCTAAGCAATATAATTATATCTAATCTTTGGTATCTTTGTTTGCTACTCACATCGTCAAAGTAGAAACGCACTGGAATGTGTCTAAATGATTCCTGATCGCTTTGGAGTTCCATGAGGCGTCTGTTTACAGCCCAAAACTGGTCGAACTTGTCGTTGATGAGACCGAGCCAAAGCTGATTGTGATCCTTTTTTTGCATGGCAGAGATGACTACACCTCGATGTTTCAGTACATCGGCCTCCTTTAGGCAGGACAAGAAATGCGATTCAAGCAATTCCCTGCAAAAAGAAACGATTCTAAGAATGCATTCAACTTTCATTGGTATAAACTTTTTTTTTTACTTTGTGTTGAGTTTGACTAGTGTGTCTTCGGGAAATTTGGAAAAGTGTATGGTAATGCTCCAGGGCGTAGTGTCACCATCCAAATGCAGCAAATCATATAAAACACCTGTGTAGGACATAACATAAGCAACAGAATATCTGCAATTGGAACTTTAGATGTTGCCGATGAGCAAACAACCACTGACCTATTGGATAGTGAAGTCGAAGTGGCGTCCCATTGAAATCGAACCAGACGGCACTTTCCTGATGTTCGGCAGCAATGTAGCGGGTAAAATACTTTCGCACCTTTAAAAATTAGCTTGTGTGTTAAATTTATATTAAGCAAAGTTCCAAAAAAAATATGCCTTTACCTTGTCTATGACGAGTGGGAAGTAGCTGAGACGTGAGACCATCAAATAGAAGGGCTCCGGCTTAATGCCGACTATTTCATCACTGTCTGCTTGAAAGCAAATACCAATTTGGCCATCCCATATCATGCGCAGCACCTCTCGATCGTGTGCCATGGTTTATTTATTTATAGTTTGCACAAAATTCACTTTTGCAAGCTTTGTATGTTATTGTTACTTGCCATTCACTGTAAAAGCAGACAGCACAGCACGGGTTGGCAGGCGTTCCAAAATAAATCAGTTGACAGCCCCTTATTTTAAGGGTGATGCGATATATCGGCTGCTCGATATAAAAGAATCGATGTATCGCTGTCAAAATGAAAAATCTGTTACGAAAGGTAAGAATTTGAAATTTCCACCTTCAACTTAGTTTAAAGTTAAATTTTATTATTATTAACATATTTAATTTTACATGTATTTTTTGTTTATAAAAATGTACATTCGATATCATATGATATTTGCTAACTTGCCAAGAATATTAAAAGTCTACATTATCGATATCGATCGAAGCTCTCGATGCGCGCTCTTGGTTTTCTAATACTCGATTTCGATTTCAGCTTACCAAATGCAGCTCTGGAAGCGCATAAATAAATAAAGTCGATCGAACTTTTTTGCCTGAGGTTGCGTTTATTTTGTTGCGGTCAAATGTAAATATGAAGTGTGAATCTCTAGTTGCATACGCTAAGCAAAATAATTTAATAAACATATATGAAAACTGACAAAATCGCCTTGGTTGTGAGCAATTGAATACCAAACGTGAAGCATCGGCAACGGGGCTCAACAGAATGGATGTTGAAATACCTGTTTTGACTGGATATCTTAATGTTCCAACACAAACTGGATTTTCGCTAAATCGTATCTCAAAAAAGGTAAGAGCCTGCAACAATTGCATATATTCAACATTGTTAGCAACATTAAATGCATAATGCAATTTAATATGTTGGGAAATTCTTATGCGAATTCAGTATATTGGCAAAATGCGTATTAATAAAGGACCTCGCTTTGTGCATATATGTTAGTGGGTATTGCCATATACACACATAAAAATATATGCTTGTATAGCTATGCATATGCGATCAACGACTGTGTGCATGTGTCCATGTGTGCGTACTACGTATCTATATACGTATGTGTGTCTAGATATTTCCATCTGCATACTTGTTGCATACAAATGAGAAGCATAAGATGGGAGAAAGAGAGAAACAAGCCAAACGGCGATTCGAACATATTTCCATACACAACACACACACACATACACACAGGCGATGGCACGCAGTGGCACTGGTACTACCTGTAGACCTGTAGTAGTGAATCCGTACACACATTCATTTTCATATGTATATAAATACATACGCAAATTGGCGTATGTCGCGTTTACGACTGTTTGGGGGATTCATCCATGTTTCATGTTGTTGTTCCTGAGCTGTTTTTGTTATTATGGTTATGTGTATGTAAATATTTATGTATTTATGTATAAAGACACTTGTCATCATATATATGAGGAAATTCTGAACCACGCAAATTCTGTGGCTTAAAAAGCAAAGGGTTGAGGGGTGATTGACTGTGTATGACTCTATCGAAAATTATGTAAGTAACGCCCGAAGTTTTAATGGTGTAAACAATGCGTTTATAACCGCAGATTTACATTTAAAGAAGTGAATCATTTGATATGTAATCGAAGGGTTCTGTTGTAAATTATTTTATATAAAACATTTTGCTTTTTGTATTTTAGAAATCATGCAGCCGCTACTGCCTCTTATTCAAGGCCAGTCGTCATGGTATAGCCCGACTGGAAATCTGCGAGAATAAAGATGACAAGAATCCAAAGATTTGTACTTTGGAGAATTGTGTAAAGATAACACAGGAGCCACCGCCAGCAAATATCATACAGGTCGTTAAGCGTAATGGTCAGCTTACCGTCAACACAAATACGGATGAGGAGCTTAAGGATTGGGTGACCGCTCTACAAACGGTAGCGTTTTGTGACAACAGCGGCCTACATTCCGCCCAAGGTGCCATCGAGGAGGATAATGATCTATACTGCAGCTCATTTGTAAGTAGACGGGAAAGGTCGGAAGGATCCTTCGCACGTTTGTGAAGTATTCTCTTGCTGAAGCCAGACTTATTGTTTACATTCTATGACTTGGAGATTTAGCTAAGTTGAGAGAGTCTGTAAAATAGTCAACAGCTATTTAGACTGGTTACAGTTACTAGGGCTAAGTCTTTCAAAGGGCTGTAGAGATTGCCTAGTGATGTGCTCCTGAGGTGAATTTCAATATACACACCACTTAGCCAGATTAGACCATTAGTCGATTTGTTCAGTTTGTGTCCTCCCTAGGAAAATGTTTCTTTTTAGAGGATGGCTTCTACTTTCGGTCCTAATTATTGATCCTGCTTTCCCTATTCAAGAAACTTAGGGAAACTTTTTTTTTAGTTACTGTTACATTTTAATTTTTGGTCCGTTGAACTTGATGTCAATCCTCACATATTAAACTTACTTCACTTGTTTAGAAGATCTGCAGATAAAGATAATATCCAATGTGCTTTATAATCCATTAACGTCTTAAAATCTGATTAGATTAGTTACTTGCCTTTCCAGTTCGAAGTTAATCAAAGTTACAGGAAAACGTTTGTTATGAGAAGAAAATTATTAAGAAATGAAAAGACACGCATTTGAAGAAGGCAACCTGAAGGTTTAAGGAGTTTCTTATTACATTTGTATAAACAAAAAGGCACAAAGCGTTTACGAACACGTTTCAAAAGAAAGAAAGAAAGGACAGATACAAAAAAATTATTAATCATCAGTAGAGAGCATCAAGTTGTAGGAGTCTCATACCAGATGCTATTTACATTCAGGAGGAATACGAGCTTTAAGCTTTGACAACTGTTTTTCCATAGTCGGAATAAACATGTGTAAGCAGGGAACAAAGGAGATTGAAGGTGTGCCGATAGCAACCACTGATAGTTGAGTATGTGGAATTTGCTTTCGAATCACAGCTGCGGATGCCGGTGAAATTAGAGACTTGATTCTAATGTTTCACTTTTATTTTTGTAGGACGGATTGTTTATAATAACGCTGATACCATCGGAGGCATCGATAAGGTGCAACATCGAGCCGAGAACGTACATGCTACAGATGACGCCAACGGAGTTGCAGCTGAAGTCGGAGGATCTGAATGTGACCATAGCCATGTGGCCGTATCGCTTCATTCGCAAGTATGGATATCGGGATGGAAAGTTCACGTTTGAGGCAGGACGTAAGTGCACCACCGGCGAGGGAGTCTTTACATTAGACCACACCAACCCGCAGGAAGTTTTTCGCTGCATGTCCGCCAAAATGAAGTCCATGAAAAAGCTGATAAGCGGCGACTCCCTAAGCACAATTGAGTGCGGCGAGAATCAGTTTAGTGCTGCGGCTTGCATGGAGCCGGGCTCACGTAGTCCTCTTCCACCGTCGCCATCGAGTAATCCGCATGCTGAATTTGAGATTAACTCAACGCAGAGTTGCATTTCGCTGCGTGGCTTCATTAGCTCCAATGATTCGTTGAATAACTTCTCGTCCAACAGCAGTGTCGGCGCTGGGAACAGCGTCAGCTTGTCGGTGCCATCGCAGGGCGGTAAACACATTCCCAATAAGCCACCACGCAAGCTGCCGTCGCCGCTGGAGAAGATGGGCGTTGGTATTGTGCCGGGGAGTGGAGCTGGTGCAGTGGGATCTATCTCTGGATCAGCAGCTGGACAAACTCAATGTGATAAATACAAAAATATTGTGAAATATGAACCCGTTGCCATAACGACATCGTCGCCCTCGGATGCCAACAGTAAGAACAGCGGCTCGGCTGTGATCTTGAAGCCCGCCTCCCCCGATCCCGTACGCAGCGATGGTAATCCACCGGATCTGCCACTGCGCAACGAGAGCTGTGCCAAGCTGACATTTGAGCGCGACTATGAGTGCATCGAGAATATAACCGATGCCTGGAAGACACGTGGTGTCGGCGATGTTCGTCATTGTGAGCGCATTCCCGCCATTAGCTGTGACGGTGACATCGTCCGCCAACGCTCCCAGTCGCAGCGGGATAAACGCAAGGATCTTACCATCAGCAGTGCCACCAACTCCAGCAGCACACCCAAAATTATAGACATTGATATTGGCGAGGGTGTGGGCCTGGGCGTAGGCGTAGGCGTAGGCGTGGGTGCGCTGGTCTCGCCGGATGCCAATTATGATCGTCTAGACTTCCTGTCGCCAAACAACAAAACCTCCAGTGGGTATAAGACCATCGTCAATGTAACGTTGCCAGTGAATCGAGTGCGTTGCAGCCCGCCGCCTCCCAATGAATACGAACTGATTGCTAGTCCCGATACCGAAAGTTTTCGAAAGGCCGATGATAGCCATCTGGGCTATGGGGTCCTTCGCAAGTCCAACACTGCCAGCAGCAGCACCACTTCCAACAGTGCCAACACCACTACCAGCAACACCAACAACAACAATAATAATATTAATAATAACAACAATAATAATAATAATAATAATGTTAACAACAACAACATCAACAGTAATAATAATAATGTCATCGCCAACAACAACAACATCAACAGCAACAATAACAACAACATCGTCAACAACAACACACTGCCCGCCAACAACAACAACTGTACATCGGATCCTACACTGTCAAGAGTCGGTACCGGCATCTGCACCACGCCCACAACGCCAACAGGCAACAAGAGTAACGAAGCCGTCCTCGATCACCGCAGCTACAACGGTCTTAACTATACGATTGTCAGCAAGCCGAAGCGTGTGTGAGAGCGAGACGGCGACAATGGAAGCACAGCTAGAAACAGAGAGAGAACACAGACAGACACAAATTAACTTAGAGAGAATGAGATAAATAGAGAAAGAAAGAGAAGGAAGATGGTATACAAGAGACAGAGAGGGAAAGAGAGAGAGAGAAGGAAACTGGCGAAATCTCAAGAATACAAATTAAAATCTGAAGTCGAATATAAGAGATCAAAAATATGTATAAAATAGAAAGAGATGTATTAACAATTGGGAGAGAGAGACAGAGAAATTAGTACGCTACACATATACATTGGATCTCCAAGGCTCTCGTTGCTTGTAAAAATTCCAATACTTCTATGGCTCGCAACTGGAAAATTCATCCCTTGTAAATGGCTCAAAGGCATCTCGATAATATATAGTTTTATATTCTATAGATATATATGGAGTTCTTCGGCCTTCAATTGTTATGCTCTTAAGTTAGTTTTGCATCGCAAACTCTGCCAGAGCAATTTCCAAGTGATTCCAAACTGAGAACTATAATTCCTGATATTTTAGTATTACGAAAAGGAATGTTTTTGAGAAAATAAGAGAGAGAGAGAGAGAGAACGAGAACGAGAGAGCGAAGAAGAGAAAAAAGTAGAGGACATATAATAATATTCTCAGAATAATTAACTACACCAACAATATGTCACATTCCCGTTAAGCTATGCACAAATCTTGGCCCGAGCCAAGAGACTACAGTATAAAATACTGGACAGTATTTGCTGGTACATAAATATCCCTCCAGTATATTACTTAACGAATCTGAAGAATTCTCAAAAGACACGCCTGTTAAGCATCGAAAATATAATTCTATCTTATCTGTGATTCTACTGATCATGTGAAAGATCTTCGGAAAATAGCTGAGATATAATTCGTACGATCAGATCGGTTGGATATAATCTCCAGTCCAGTTGCAGCTACAAGTAACGATTTGATGCCGATTCTCTCATAAAACATCAGCGCGCACAATGTTTTTTATTGCATGTACATAACTTTATATATACAAATATATAGGATATATATAATAAATCAGAAGAGAAAACTCAATGTGGAAGATCGGGCTCGATGAGCGACGTTTGGTATTTTTTTTCTGCGAATACCAAAATTTCAGACTCAGTTTTTCACGTACTTTTTATTGTCCACTTGCAGATACAGAGTATTTTTTATATTTTTATGTTTATTTTATTATTATTATTATTATTATTTTTTTGTCGCCCCCATTTAATGTGTAAATAAAGTAAACAAAAGAGAAATCAAAAATCAAAAATCAAAAAAATTTTAAAACTATACAAAACGATAATAAAAATGTTAAAATTAAATTATTTTTAGTTTTTACTTTAAAATTAGTATTTTTTCAGTTCCAGTTTCAGTTTCAGTTTCAAATTTAAAAATTAGATTCTAATTTGCAGCCAGGTTAGCAGCCGCTCCCACCTCTCAGCTTAGTAGGCATTGAGAACTTAGGAGTCTTGTTTGTAGTTTAAAAATTCTCATTTTTTATGCTGCTTTCAGTTTTGTAAATTATTTGGCTGAACACCGAAAAACTAGATTTTTTTGAAAGCTTGTGAAAAATGTTGTTGGTTAGACGTTTGCAGAAGTTTCAGTGGCGTCCATTGGTGCGTCTCTGTTCTACGGAGCTAATACATAAGGTGAGTGGTGTGTGGTGGGTGGTGAGTTGTGAGTGGTGTGTGGTGTGTAGTGTGTGGAGGACCAGCCTCTGCTGCTTCCACCGCTCAGGGAACACTCCTTTAGCGAGGAATTACTGACAAGTAACCCTGAGGACCTCTGAATTGACCATTGCAAGGGTTTTGACGGCTACGCCAGGTATGCCATCGAGACCTGGTGCTTTGCTTGGGGGAATCCTGGTAGCTGCATGAGTGACCTCCTCTACGGTGACGCCGGGGAAATCAGGCTCAGGAGCCTCGTGAACTGGCTGCCATAGGGTGCTTCGATTGGGAAAGAGTTCCTCTACTATATCTTTCATGGTGGAGGCGTCTAGTATAAGTTTCGACCCTGGGGACTTCATTTTGTTGCGTACCAGCTTATAGGCTGGGCACTATGAGTTTTCGTCGACACTTGCTAGAAGCTCCTGAAACGCATCCGCCTTCGCTTTGTTGATGGCCTTGCTTAGGCCTTCTCTCACCTTCTTGAACTCCGACAGTAAATGTAGGTGGCTTCCTCCTTTTGTGCTTTTCTCCCAGCCCTGAAGTGATTCCGCCTCAACTCCATTGTTGCCGATTTCCACCAACAGACAAGAGGGTTGCGGCTCCCTACCGTCCTCCCAGGCATCGCCGCATCGCAGGTCGATATAAGCATATCGGTAAGCTGTTCAGCCATCGTCTCTGCTCGTCATGAGGGGGGTACTAGATTGCTGGCAGCGTGTGACAGCATGTTCCTGTTCAGTCGCTTGGTGTTCCATCCCGGAGCTATGGTACTCGTTTTTTGTCCCGTAGTTTTATGTTTGCGTCCTATGTCGAACACAATCAGGGCGTGGTCGCTGAGAGGGATAGCGTCCGTTAATTTCCAGGTCGCGTTGGGTGCTAGCGAGCTGCTGACGAAGGTGACATCAATGTGTGAGCACCCTCTTTCACAGTTGAACGTTGGCTTCTGGCCCTTATTGAGCAAAACCAGGTCGAGCTGGCTCATAGCGTCCAGTACCGCCTGTATGATGAGTGATAAGTAATGGGGGAAGACTGATGAGTGATCTGGCGATAAGGTCGCTAGGAATATATATAGCATTTTTCGATCTCATTTCAATCACATCAATCCCGTTCCAGGATACTTTGATAGAGAAGCTTCGTGTGACCTTCAGCCAAGATGAGCAAAACAACCATTTTGTGCCCACTTTTAAGAGGGCTTTACTTTATCCTGATGACATTGCGATTAAGGACTTCAGTGGCCAGTTTACATACTTTCAGCTGTATATGACGGCCAAGAAGCTGGCCATACAAATATCCAATTTTTGTGGTAAGTGTTTCATCCTTCCCCTAGAAATGTACTGATGAAGATGGAGTCTCCTTTGTTGTTGTTCAGGCAGCGGCTCTCAGTCAAATGTGGCTTTCTTATGCCCGAACAGTGCCTTGTGGGTGGTGATACAGTGGGCATGTTGGATATCCGGACAAGTCGCTGTACCGCTTGATCCAATTCAAGACGATAATGATTTGTTAGGCCAGGCATTTGATTGCAAAGCAAGGCTGTTGATAAGCACGTCCCAGTGCGAGGCTTTAACACAGAAGCTGTCTGAGAAAATTCATGTGCCCAGCATCGTGATAGATCATGGGTTTGTGCCACCAGCGGATACCCTCTCCTCCACTATTATGTTCGCCAAGCAGCTAGTTGGCTTCAATGGCTCCTACATACCTGAGAGCACGCTGCCCAATGACTACTATGCCAAGGCACCGGCGATGATCCTTTACACGCCTGCTGCAATGACTAAAGGCAAGGCTGTGGTGCTGAGCCACCGTAACATTGAGGCACAGATGCGGTGCCTAGTGTCCAGTTGGCACCTCACGGGCAAAGACTGTATGTTGCCCATTATGCCGATGAGTCGAATGCACATTTCGGTTGGAGCTCTGCTTGGCTTGGGTGGATATGTCCTGTTGCAGCAGCAGTTTGATTGCTATGCTACATGGAGCTCTCTGCTTGGCATTAATTGTCCTTCCAAAAAGCAACCTAGCATCTTCCTAGCCATGCCCATTATCTACAAGCGCCTGATAGTCGAGTATGACAAGATGTTCGCCAAGGACTGGCGCATGACCGATTACATCATCAATCACTGCAAGCAGAAGGTTCGTCTTATGGCTACGTCCTTCGATCTGCTGCCGGAATCGGTGTTCTATCGTTGGCACCAGATCACAGGCACGAATATATTCGAGTACTATGGGATGCTGGAGACGGGCCTGGTAATGGGTCCAGCACTGGACGAGCAGAATTCGTCCATCAAAGACAATTACTGTCCAGGTACATTGGGTTCCCCTTTGATCGGAGTGACTGCTCGGCTGGTGAACAACAATGGCGATCAACTGGCCACCTGCAGTGACAATGCAGAGAGCACAGTTGTGGGGGAGTTGGAGATAGCGGGTGATAATCTGTTCCCAAGTTCCCAGAGTTGGACAAACACTCCTCAGGAGAAGGAGTCCTTGCTCCACCAGCTAAATGACAATCCGACGATGGAGTATTTACAAACTGGCGACATTTGCGCCTACTTCGACGGTTGCTTCCACTTTTTGAGTAAGACATCGGATGTGTTCAAGATCGGAGGCTTCAATATCTACAGTTCGGATATCAAGAAAACTCTTCTATCACATCCGTGTATAAACGATGTCACTGTCCTGGGCATACCCAATAAGATATGGGGCTACCGGCTGGTGGTCATTTGCACCCTTTCCCGTGATGCGAATGTGGATCTTGAGACAATCAAGGCATATTGTAATAATCAGCTGCCGTTCCATAAGCGGCCCTCAATTTTTAAGACAATCCTTTCTACATAACCTATTGGGTTAGTCTAATTCAATCAAACAGACGACAGGCACTTTAGCATGTCATTTTTACTCAGTCAAGTATTCGGTCAATCATTCAGCTCATCATTAGGTAAATCGATTATCAGATCACCAAGTAAGCAACCACTCAGAAATTTTTTACTTTTCCATCAAACGGATCAATCAATTCAGCATCAATCAATCAAGCAATCAATCAAGCTATCAATCAAGCAATCAATTATTCAAGTAAAGTTTATTGTGAAAATTTTTGTGATTATTGTTTCTTTCTTAAACAAATACGGACTGCAGTTATTCGGAAGTGGAAAACCTGACGAATTGAAGGGTGAACGAAGAGTTTTAAAACATCATTTTGGATATATAAATAGTATAATATTTTAGTTCATTTAACATGTGAATCGCATACATAACATTTAATATTTTAGTCAGTAATTAAATATTTCAGTTGAAAATTAGCCGCCTTTCACATTGTACTTCATCTCGAAAATGACCTCAGAAGGTGATATCCCTGTATTGTATTCCTTGTTGTCTTAGGAGGTCTCTTTACGTGCTGTCTTTGAAATAGTCCATTGACAATTGATTCAAGAAGTTATCTTGGTGTGTTGATCAATGGTTTCTTTAGTCCTTATCACATTTCACGACTAAATTCTTCCCGGTAGAGCAGTAGCACCCACATGGCTTATCAGGCTCTTCATTCAGCTGACTTTTTATCCAACATTATCTCCCGACCCAGCAGTAAGATATCTTGCAGCTGCTACTGCCTCTTATTCAAAGCCAGTCGTCATGGTATAGCTCGGCTGGAGATCTGAATGGATAAAGATGACAAGAATCCAAAGATTTGCACTTTGAAGAATTGTGTGAAGATAACACAGACGCCCCGCCAGAAAATATAATACCGGTCGACAAGCGTAATTACTTTTAGTTTTTACTTTAAAATAAGTAATTTTTTAGTTTCAGTTTCAGTTTCAGTTTCAAATTTAAAAATTAGATTCTAATTTGGAGCCAGGTTAGCATTGCCAGCAGCCGCTCCCACCTCTCAGCTTAGTAGGCATTGAGAACTTAGGAGTCTTGTTTGTAGTTTAAAAATTCTCATTTTTTATGCTGCTTTCAGTTTTGTAAATTATTTGGCTGAACACCGAAAAACTAGATTTTTTTGAAAGCTTGTGAAAAATGTTGTTGGTTAGACGTTTGCAGAAGTTTCAGTGGCGTCCATTGGTGCGTCTCTGTTCTACGGAGCTAATACATAAGGTGAGTGGTGTGTGGTGGGTGGTGAGTTGTGAGTGGTGTGTGGTGTGTAGTGTGTGGAGGACCAGCCTCTGCTGCTTCCACCGCTCAGGGAACACTCCTTTAGCGAGGAATTACTGACAAGTAACCCTGAGGACCTCTGAATTGACCATTGCAAGGGTTTTGACGGCTACGCCAGGTATGCCATCGAGACCTGGTGCTTTGCTTGGGGGAATCCTGGTAGCTGCATGAGTGACCTCCTCTACGGTGACGCCGGGGAAATCAGGCTCAGGAGCCTCGTGAACTGGCTGCCATAGGGTGCTTCGATTGGGAAAGAGTTCCTCTACTATATCTTTCATGGTGGAGGCGTCTAGTATAAGTTTCGACCCTGGGGACTTCATTTTGTTGCGTACCAGCTTATAGGCTGGGCACTATGAGTTTTCGTCGACACTTGCTAGAAGCTCCTGAAACGCATCCGCCTTCGCTTTGTTGATGGCCTTGCTTAGGCCTTCTCTCACCTTCTTGAACTCCGACAGTAAATGTAGGTGGCTTCCTCCTTTTGTGCTTTTCTCCCAGCCCTGAAGTGATTCCGCCTCAACTCCATTGTTGCCGATTTCCACCAACAGACAAGAGGGTTGCGGCTCCCTACCGTCCTCCCAGGCATCGCCGCATCGCAGGTCGATATAAGCATATCGGTAAGCTGTTCAGCCATCGTCTCTGCTCGTCATGAGGGGGGTACTAGATTGCTGGCAGCGTGTGACAGCATGTTCCTGTTCAGTCGCTTGGTGTTCCATCCCGGAGCTATGGTACTCGTTTTTTGTCCCGTAGTTTTATGTTTGCGTCCTATGTCGAACACAATCAGGGCGTGGTCGCTGAGAGGGATAGCGTCCGTTAATTTCCAGGTCGCGTTGGGTGCTAGCGAGCTGCTGACGAAGGTGACATCAATGTGTGAGCACCCTCTTTCACAGTTGAACGTTGGCTTCTGGCCCTTATTGAGCAAAACCAGGTCGAGCTGGCTCATAGCGTCCAGTACCGCCTGTATGATGAGTGATAAGTAATGGGGGAAGACTGATGAGTGATCTGGCGATAAGGTCGCTAGGAATATATATAGCATTTTTCGATCTCATTTCAATCACATCAATCCCGTTCCAGGATACTTTGATAGAGAAGCTTCGTGTGACCTTCAGCCAAGATGAGCAAAACAACCATTTTGTGCCCACTTTTAAGAGGGCTTTACTTTATCCTGATGACATTGCGATTAAGGACTTCAGTGGCCAGTTTACATACTTTCAGCTGTATATGACGGCCAAGAAGCTGGCCATACAAATATCCAATTTTTGTGGTAAGTGTTTCATCCTTCCCCTAGAAATGTACTGATGAAGATGGAGTCTCCTTTGTTGTTGTTCAGGCAGCGGCTCTCAGTCAAATGTGGCTTTCTTATGCCCGAACAGTGCCTTGTGGGTGGTGATACAGTGGGCATGTTGGATATCCGGACAAGTCGCTGTACCGCTTGATCCAATTCAAGACGATAATGATTTGTTAGGCCAGGCATTTGATTGCAAAGCAAGGCTGTTGATAAGCACGTCCCAGTGCGAGGCTTTAACACAGAAGCTGTCTGAGAAAATTCATGTGCCCAGCATCGTGATAGATCATGGGTTTGTGCCACCAGCGGATACCCTCTCCTCCACTATTATGTTCGCCAAGCAGCTGGTTGGCTTCAATGGCTCCTACATACCTGAGAGCACGCTGCCCAATGACTACTATGTCAAGGCACCGGCGATGATACTTTACACGCCTGCTGCAATGACTAAAGGCAAGGCTGTGGTGCTGAGCCACCGTAACATTGAGGCACAGATGCGGTGCCTAGTGTCCAGCTGGCACCTCACGGGCAAAGACTGTATGTTGCCCATTATGCCGATGAGTCGAATGCACATTTCGGTTGGAGCTCTGCTTGGCTTGGGTGGATATGTCCTGTTGCAGCAACAGTTTGATTGCTATGCTACATGGAGCTCTCTGCTTGGCATTAATTGTCCTTCCAAAAAGCAACCTAGCATCTTCCTAGCCATGCCCATTATCTACAAGCGCCTGATAGTCGAGTATGACAAGATGTTCGCCAAGGACTGGCGCATGACCGATTACATCATCAATCACTGCAAGCAGAAGGTTCGTCTTATGGCTACGTCCTTCGAATTGCTGCCGGAATCGGTGTTCTATCGTTGGCACCAGATCACAGGCACGAATATATTCGAGTACTATGGGATGCTGGAGACGGGCCTGGTAATGGGTCCAGAAGTGGACGAGCAGAATCCGTCCATTGAAGCCAATTACTGTCCAGGTACATTGGGTTCCCCTTTGATCGGAGTGACCGCTCGGCTGGTGAACAACAATGGCGATCAACTGGCAACCTGCAGTGACAATACAAAGAGCACAGTTGTGGGGGAGTTGGAGATAGCGGGTGACAATCTGTTCCCAAGTTCCCAGAGTTGGACAAACACTCCTCAGGAGAAGGAGTCGTTGCTCCACCAGCTGTATGACAATCCGCCGATGGAGTATTTACAAACTGGCGACATTTGCGCCTACTTCGACGGTTGCTTCCACTTTTTGAGCAAGACATCGGATGCGTTCAAGATCGGAGGCTTCAATATCTACAGTTCGGATATCAAGAAAACTCTTCTATCACATCCGAGTGTAAACGATGTCACTGTCCTGGGCATACCCAACAAGATATGGGGCTACCAGCTGGTGGTCATTTGCACCCTGTCCCGTGATGCGAATGTCGATCTTGAGACAATTAAGGCATATTGTAATAATCAGCTGCCGTTCCATAAGCGGCCCTCAATTTTTAAGACAATCCTTTCTACATAACCTATTGGGTTAGTCTAATTCAATCAAACAGACGACAGGCACTTTAGCATGTCATTTTTACTCAGTCAAGTATTCGGTCAATCATTCAGCTCATCATTAGGTAAATCGATTATAAGATCACCAAGTAAGCAACCACTCAGAAATTTTTTACTTTTCCATCAAACGGATCAATCAATTCAGCATCAATCAATCAAGCAATCAATCAAGCTATCAATCAAGCAATCAATTATTCAAGTAAAGTTTATTGTGAAAATTTTTGTGATTATTGTTTCTTTCTTAAACAAATACGGACTGCAGTTATTCAATGGAAGTTTTGGAAAACCTGACGAATTGAAGGGTGAACGAAGAGTTTTAAAACATCATTTTGGATATATAAATAGTATAATATTTTAGTTCATTTAACATGTGAATCGCATACATTTAGCATTTAATATTTTAGTCAGTAATTAAATATTTCAGTTGTAAATTAAGCTGCCTTTCCCTTCGTACTTCATCGCGAAAATGACCCCAGAAGGTGATATCCCAGTATTGTGTTCCTAAGGCAACAAGAGGTCTCTTTACGTGCTGTCGTTGAAATAGTCCATTGACAATTGATTCAAGAAGTTATATTGGTGTGTTGATCAATGGTTTCTTTAGTCCTTATCACATTTCACGACTAAATTCTTCCCGGTAGAGCAGTAGCACCCACATGGCTGGCCCGATCCAGCAGTAAGAGATCTTGCAGCTGCTACTGCCTCTTATTCAGAGCCAGTCGTCATGGTATAACTCGGCTGGAGATCTGAAAGGATAAAGATGACAAGAATCCAAAGATTTGCACTTTGAAGAATTGTGTGAAGATAACACAGGACGCCCCGCCAGAAAATATAATACCGGTCGACAAGCGTAATTATTTTTAGTTTTTACTTTAAAATAAGTAATTTTTTAGTTTCAGTTTCAGTTTCAGTTTCAAATTTAAAAATTAGATTCTAATTTGGAGCCAGGTTAGCATTGCCAGCAGCCGCTCCCACCTCTCAGCTTAGTAGGCATTGAGAACTTAGGAGTCTTGTTTGTAGTTTAAAAATTCTCATTTTTTATGCTGCTTTCAGTTTTGTAAATTATTTGGCTGAACACCGAAAAACTAGATTTTTTTGAAAGCTTGTGAAAAATGTTGTTGGTTAGACGTTTGCAGAAGTTTCAGTGGCGTCCATTGGTGCGTCTCTGTTCTACGGAGCTAATACATAAGGTGAGTGGTGTGTGGTGGGTGGTGAGTTGTGAGTGGTGTGTGGTGTGTAGTGTGTGGAGGACCAGCCTCTGCTGCTTCCACCGCTCAGGGAACACTCCTTCAGCGAGGCATTGCTGATAAGTAACCCTGAGGACCTCCGGATTGACCATTGCAAGGGTTTTGACGGCTACGCCAGGTATGCCATCGAGACCTGGTGCTTTGCTTGGGGGAATCCTGGTAGCTGCATGAGTGACCTTCTCTACGGTGACGCCGGGGAAATCAGGCTCAGGAGCCTCGTGAACTGGCTGCCATAGGGTGCTTCGATTGGGAAAGAGTTCCTCTACTATATCTTTCATGGTGGAGGCGTCTAGTATAAGTTTCGACCCTGGGGACTTCATTTTGTTGCGTAGTAAATGTAGGTGGCTTCCTCCTTTTGTGCTTTTCTCCCAGCCCTGAAGTGATTCCGCCTCAACTCCATTGTTGCCGATTTCCACCAACAGACAAGAGGGTTGCGGCTCCCTACCGTCCTCCCAGGCATCGCCGCATCGCCGCATCGCAGGTCGATATAAGCATATCGGTAAGCTGTTCAGCCATCGTCTCTGCTCGTCATGAGGGGGTTACTAGATTGCTGGCAGCGTGTGACAGCATGTTCCTGTTCAGTCGCTTGGTGTTCCATCCCGGAGCTATGGTACTCGTTTTTTGTCCCGTAGTTTTATGTTTGTGTCCTATGTCGAACGCAATCAGGGCGTGGTCGCTGAGAGGGATAGCGTCCGTTAATTTCCAGGTTGGGTGCTAGCGAGCTGCTGACGACGGTGACATCAATGTGTGAGCACCCTCTTTCACAGTTGAACGTTGGCTTCTGGCCCTTATTGAGTATAACCAGGTCGAGCTGGCTTATAGCGTCCAGTACCGCCTGTATGATGAGTGATAAGTAATGGGGGAAGACTGATGAGTGATCTGGCGATAAGGTCGCTAGGAATATATATAGCATTTTTCGATCTCATTTCAATCACATCAATCCCGTTCCAGGATACTTTGATAGAGAAGCTTCGTGTGACCTTCAGCCAAGATGAGCAAAACAACCATTTTGTGCCCACTTTTAAGAGAGCTTTACTTTATCCTGATGATATTGCGATTAAGGACTTCAGTGGCCAGTTTACATATTTTCAGCTGTATATGACGGCCAAGAAGCTGGCTATACAAATATCCGACTTTTGTGGTAAGCGTTTCTACCTTCCCCTAAAAATATACTGATGAAGATGGAGGCTCCTTATTTGTTGTTCAGGCAGCGGTTCTCAGTCAAATGTGGCTTACATATGCCCGAACAGTGCCTTGTGGGTGGTGACACAGTGGGCATGTTGGATATCCGGACAAGTCGCTGTACCGCTTGAGCCGACTCAAAATGCGTACGATCTGTTAGTCCAGGTAGAAGAGTGCAAGCCAAAGCTGTTGATCGGGTCACCCCAGTATGAGATTTTAACCAAGATGCTGTCTGAGAGAGTTCAAGTGGCTAACATTGTGCTATGTCATGAATTTGAACCCCCAAAGGACAAACCCTCCTCCACTAGTGCCAAGCAGCCGGTGGCCGATGTTCCCGAGATAACGCTGCCCAATGACTTCTATGCCAAGGCACCGGCAATGATCCTTTACACGCCGGCTGGAATGACTAAAGGCAAGGCTGTGGTGCTGAGCCACCGTAACATTGAGGCACAGATGCGGTGCCTAGTGTCCAGCTGGCACCTCACGGGCAAAGACTGTATGCTGCCCATCATGTCGATGAATCGAATACACATTGCGGTTGGAGCTCTGCTTGGCTTGGGTGGATATATCCTGTTGCAGCAGCAGTTTGATTGCTATGCTACATGGAGCTCTCTGCTTGGCATTAATTGTTCTTCCAAAAAGCAAGCTAGCATCTTCGTAGCCATGCCCATTATCTTCAAGCGCCTGATAGTCGAGTATGACAAGATGTTCGCCAAGGACTGGCGCATGACCGATTACATCATCAATCACTGCAAGCAGAAGGTTCGTTTCATGGCTACATCCTTTGGCTTGCTGCCGGAATCGGTATTTTATCGTTGGCACACAATCACAGGCATGAATATATTCGAGTACTATGGAATGCTGGAGATGGGCCTGGTAATGGGTCCAGCTTTGGAAGAGCAGAACCCGTCCATCAAAGCCAATTACCGTCCAGGCACTATGGGTTCCCCTTTCGTCGGAGTGACCGCTCGGCTGGTGAACAACAATGGCGATCAACTGTCCACCTGCAAAGACAATACAGAGAGCACAGTTGTGGGGGAGTTGGAGATAGCGGGTGACAATCTGTTCCCAAGTTTCCTGAGTTGGACAAACACTCCCCAGGAGAAGGAGTCGTATCGTCACCAGCTGAATGACAATCCACGGATGGAGTATTTTAAAACTGGCGACATTTGCGCCTACTTCAACGGTTGCTTCCACTTTTTGAGCAAGACATCGGATACGTTCAAGATCGGGGGCTACAATATCTATAGCTCAGATATTAAGAAAACTCTTATATCACATCCGTGTGTAAACGATGTCGCTGTCCTGGCCATACCCAACAAGGTATGGGGACACCGGTTGGTGGTCATTTGCACTCTGTTCCGTGATGCGAATGTGAATCTTAAGACGATCAGGGCATATTGTAATAATCAGCTGCCGTTCCATAAGCGGCCCTCAATTTTTAAGATAGTCCTTCCTTCATAGTTTAATGAGGTAGTCTAATTCAGTCAATCAAACAGTTCGACAGTCGAGTATTCGGTCAATTATTTAGCTCATCATTGGGTAAACCAATTAGATGATCACACCCAGTAAGCAATCGCTCCGTAATTTTTTAGCTTAAATTTTTTAGATGATCTATAATATTGAAAATTTTTGTGATTATTGTACATTTTTAAAAAAAAATATCTACATTCCACGGAAACCATAAAAAGGAGTTCGACTTTGAAAGGGAACCTTTGAAATTGATGGGTAAAGAGTTTTAAAATATAGCTTAAGATATATTTTGTGTGATATTTTAGTCCATTTTACATGTTAAACACAGGATATACTTTTTATATTTGAGTCAGTAATTATATATTAATTAAATATTAAATTGAATATTCTAGAAATAATAACTATTAGGACTTCTATTGGTCCTAAGGGATTCCGACGTTTCGAGAGATAGAAACTTATATTAGACTCGTGTAGACCCTAAGGCAAAAAGAGGTCATTTGACGTATTGTCTTTCAATTGGTCTTGTAATTTGTTTTCCTTGACAATTGATTCAAAAGGTTGTCCTTATCTTTTAGTCAATGGTTTCTTTAGTCCTTCTTACATTTCATGACTACATTCTTCCCGGTAGAGCAGTAGCACCCACTTGTCAGGTTCTTCATCCAGCAGGCTCTTTATTTAGCCGAGTCTCCATCCAACATTCTCCATTCAACAGGATTTCTATCTGTTCAGCGGATATTACTTCTTACCCAGGAGCTCGTTCAGTTAGTTGTTTAATTATAAGGCAGGAGAACCTTACCCAGGCTAAATTTAAAAAAGCGACTCGATTGAAATTCTTTCCGTTGACGAGCTCGATAATAAATTACTACTAGAATTCGGTGAATTATTTACTTACTTAACTCCACTTGTTTCAAAGGACTGCTCCACTTACTCCTGAGAAAAGATTATGTTTTTAATGGGATGAGTCAAAGTGGTACTGCGGGCTCTGAGCTTTATAATTGGAAGAGCTTTTGGGGATTGGATTGTATTACATGTATTTATATTTGCAACAACTCGAAACATTCACGCCCACACAAAAAACCAACTAGAAACATAAGCATTAAATTATGTATAGCTAAAAGTCCACTAAGTTTAGACGCTAGCCTTCCTTCGATATTTATACTCGTAAGAGACTTAAATTACGCATATTTTACAATACAAATTATGACGAAAAAAGCATCAAAGAGGAAGTTCATGAATTAAAGATTGACAGACGATCATTAATACCGAATATTTCTTTGACTCTAGTTTCGATTTCGATTCCAATTCCGATTCCGATCACTATTCTGATCTCGATTCCGATAACAATTCCGATCACTTTTTGAAGCAAACCTTTAGTATGCGTATGACTGGCGCCTCGAACAGAGCGGAGATGACAAAGGCCGTGCCGAAGGAAACAACAGCGTTGCCCAGAAACGTGGTCAATATCATTGGGTTGTTCAGATGAACGGTTCCACTCATGTGGGATGAGCAAATGAACATGATGATCGGGTGGATGAGATAGGCACAGTAGGTGAGGCGGGAGAGTGGCCAGAGTACACGGTAGGAGAGAATCGCATTTACCATGGGCGACAGGCCCCAGCAGCAGGAGAGCACAATCCAGACAAGTCCACAGCCAAAGGCTGTGTGCCCCACACCCACATAGAAGGCTGTGTTGACGGGACTCAGTTCACCCTCCCACACGCCAAATACCACAAGTAGCAGAAGACCCAGACTGCCCGCCCAAAGACTCAGATTAAGTCGTCTGGAGACCGTGGGAGGTGATTTCACCGTATACAGGACATAGCCAGTGAACATGCCTGTGATTGGGAGCAGCTCAATGAGTAAATAAAATTGAACGTTATAGGAATTTATTATAGCTTACCCACTATATAGGCCCCGACACGCTGCCAGGGCTTGTCATAGAGATAGTCGAAGGATTCGAAAGGAAGAGCTACCTTGTGGGTGTAGTTGTGTTGAAGAGATATGATGCCAGAAATGCTCCAGGAGCTAATGAGGAAGACGATGAGTGCCAATGCGATGGCCTTGAAGTATCTGTAATGAGTTCGAATTTACTTTAAGCTAAAATGAGTGGGATCCTTTCTACTCACTTTCTGGAAAGGGCCAGCAACAAGGATCCCATGACATAGAACTGCATGTCGTTGGCCATGTACCAGCTCCACATCATGCACATCTCTCGCTGCGGAAAGAAGTTGTTGATGTACAGAATGTTGCGCCACCAGAAGGTGCGGCAGGTGTTCGCCTCAATCTTTGCTGGCTGAAAGACGGACGAGTCTAGACCCTGTCTGACGGCAAAGTCGTTGAACAGTGCCACGAATAGGTAGACAGGAGTAAGGCGCATATAGCGATAGATCAGCAGAATGAACGTTTCCAGGCAGCTGCTCCTTATGAACTTGCATGCCTCTGTGGCATGTTTGCGTTCCTGCTTTAAGTAGAGCAAAGTGACCAACATGCCGCTAATGAAGAAGAACGAGTCCACAGAGAAGGTCGCATTGCCTATCACTTGATACCAAAAGGAGCGTTCTGTTATCACGCGTTCAAACTTGGTTGGTCAAGGGTGAAAGAATATTAGTTGTAAAATTAGAATTTCTGGAAGAGATCCTCACACTCAACTCACTTTGTTCTCGCCAATGGCAAACATTTGGAGATATGTGTGTACCATCATTGTCCAGAGTACGGAGAAGACGCGAAGACCGTGCAAGCAGGATGTGGATGACTGATATGAAACGTGAGATGAGGATACATCGGATGACAACTAAGAGAGTAAATCACTTACCTCCTTCATCTTGTCTATGTTGAGTATGGCCTTGGCATTCGTTTGAAGGGCGAAGCAAAGCAACAACTGTTGATGCAGAGCTGCAACAATTTAGGATTTGGGTTCATGGATCTCATCTAAGACTTGTCTTCGAGCTTACCTATGGGCTGCTCGGCCTCGTAGGTTCCAGCAACTCCCGTACAACTGCCCGTTTCCATTTGGTAGTCAATCATCTCAGTCTTTTCTGGCTGCTTGTCCTCCGACGTTGAGGGTGCAAAGTCTCCATTCGTTCCATCCGCTGTTGCTGCGAAGGTGCCAGCATCTGTGTGGTGTTGCCTGTTGCCGTTCATGTCTATGGATGCATCCAGTGCAGTGTCCGTGCTCACAATCCCATTGGTGCCAAGAGGTCGCATTTGGAACAACTCAAACGGTTTCCCATAGTAAGCAGCCTCATAGTCCCCGTTCCTGGCAGCAGCATCGCACTTGGCACTTATTGCCGGAATGGGAATAGCCACCAAGCGACGTTCATCGATTTTCTGCTGGTAGTAGGTGGCCACGCATATCACCAGTAACAGCGTCAGCAGAAAGCTTCTATAAGGATCAATGGGGTACAATGCCAATACTGAGAGCTCCTGCCTCATGCGCTTACATGAACACCTGGAACTTGAGTTGTCTCCAATGACTGTACAGGCCAGGCACAGTCCGGACCCGCAGCAGCTGCAACGGCGGCTGTTGGAAGGTCGAGTTATGTGCTCCCAAAACTGTCAACATCCGCGCATATGGATCCAATGCCAGAATAGATTGCACGTCATGCGCCGAGCACGACTTCGGCAAACACTCGCCCAAACTCAAGAGTTGCTGTGGATGTGATTATCTCAATGGAGGTAACTGACTTCCGGAATGAGGTTATTGGGTAACTCACCGATCGGTTTTGATGAGGTAAATGCACTGTTATATCCGCCACATAGAACTCCAGTTCAAAGTGCTTCCGTTCTTCAACGGGCAGCTGTCGGTTAAGCTCCAAGCAGAAAGCGAGCTGCCCCAGCCACTTATCGTTTCCAAAGAGCAGTTGGCCACGATAGCGTCCAGATGAATCATAGGCTATGGTCGGGAAATAGGATTAAAATGATCAGAGGTCTCCCATTGAGATCTCTGATGAGGATTGCTTACCCTTTTGGGCCCACTCGTAGCTAGAGTGTAGGGCAGTCAAATACGCCTGCATCTCCAGGCCGCAGCCCGTACGGACATTGGTGCGGATCTCGGATATTTGCCAGTAGAAGTGATCGTAGAGATTGGTGATGATTTGGAAATAATTGGCCGACCCATAGAGACTCTCCGTCAGGGACATGCTGCCATTGGCTGAGCTGTTGCTGGCCAAGTACCGACTGATGCTATTGATGGTACTGCCCAAGGTCTTGAACTGCATCTCATTGTCGGATTGTTTCATTAGCTCTCGACCCTTCTTGGAGGAGGGTTTATTCCGCAAGATCTTCAGGATATGTGTGTTTGGTGTAGTTGTTGTTGTTGTAGTTGCAGCTGTTGTTGTTGTAGTGGCTGGAGTTGTCGTTGTCGCCTCCTCAGTGGTGTTTAACTCAGATCCTGTCGTTGCACTCACGTCAATGGTTTCATTATCATCGGAACTTGTTCCCTGATAGCTAACTGCTGCTTCATCTCCATTGCTAAGGACATGCTGTTCCTCGCTACTTAGATCCCCCTTTTTGATGATCTCATGTTCCAGGTCCTCCAAATCACCCAAGTTAAAATCAAACGTGACCGGATGCAACTCGTACTCCTTAAGAACATGCGGCTTGACATGGTCAATTGTGGGCAGCACCTTCTCCAGCGGTACATAGGACTTTTTCTTCAGTGGCTTCAGTGGCAGGACTTCATGTGTGTTTAGTGTCAGTGGCGGCTCCAAAGCCTCATCATCGTCGTTTACCTCATGCAATATGGTTACATTTTCCCTATTTCCCACACGACGCACCTCCAGGTTTGTCCTAGCTACAGTTCCGATCACTGGTTCCAATATTGATCCTGTCCTAAAGTTAATGTCACTTTGATTTGGTTTGACTGTGTCGTTCAGTGCATGACTGTTTCTGGCGACCAGGAGTACAAGCACAACTCCCCATAGTCCGACAGCTGATCCATTATCCCTTCCCCTGAACAGTTCCCTTGACATAGTGTCAATGTACTCCTCGCTTCCTTCGACTTTGGCTTTCGACTCTGTAGTCCTACTTACTGGTATTTTTCCCTCGTGTTTCTCAGTCTATTTCTCTAGTTGCCTGCATGCATCCTTTTAAGTATCGAGTCTTGTCTTTTGGACTCTGTAGTTCTCACTTCTCGCGGTCATTGTAATGGAAATGATCAGAAGACTCGCGTGATTTATTTCCTACGGTTCAAAGGGCATCTGAGAAAAGGATAATAAAATTTAAAAATATGATCAGCCTTAAGAAAATTTTATATTTTATTCCTTTTTTTTTTTTATACCACGAATAATTAAAATATTTATTTTTTTATATATATACTTTTCCTCTTAAAGAAAACACCCGAAGCATTGAAGGAACAGATAATTGGCTGCAGAGTTATTACAATATATTTTATGTAAGGATCACAAAATCATAAGTTCTAGCAAAAATTATCCTTTCCCACACAATTTTATTTATTCAAACTCAAATTGAATAACATTACTCATTGTCACTTCACACTTCGGCCCGTGGCTATAAAATGAGTTTTTAGTGATTGTTTATGATCCGATTTTCATTTATGGCTTTAATTGTTTCCACACACAGACGAAGCCTTCCCCACCCTTCCCCCCCTCTAGCCCATTTCACCACCTTTCCCATGGCACCTACCGTAAATGCATTGGGGGGGAAAATTACAAAATTTCCTGGTTAAACTTGTTAAACTCGTTGCGACCACCGCTGACGCTGGTCGATGGCTGATGCCAAAAACCGATGCCTCAGCCGATGCAACAACCGATGTAATAGCCGATGCCACAACCAAAGCCGATGCCAAATGTTAGAAAATGCCGCGCGCTTCGAGTTAGCCTTTTCTTACATAACTTCCGCATCTCGCCATCTATTCGCAATGGTGTGATGATCTTCGTCTCTCACTGCAAGTGCAGTTTTCACCTTATTATGCAATTTCTATATTTTGATCTATGCTGATCTCAGGTGTTAGGAAATTAACAGTAAAGTTTTAAGTTTAAATTTCGAGTCTGATTTCTAACGAGTTTCTTCCTTCAAATAGAATAGGAGTTAAGCTTGGGTAAATTAAATGATTTCAGTATCATTTATCGATTTGCACCTGACGCCCAAATCAATCTTAAATTATTTAATTTATTATAAAATTAATTAAATTAATTAAAATTTCAGATCTGCTTTTGTTTTCAAAGCTGCAGATGTAAAAATAAACTTAAGGAAAAGTCATCTTGAGTACATCATTTAAATCTTCCTTTGATTACCACAATAAGAACTTACTTGGATGAAATCCTGCTATATATCCTGCTATATATCCAAGCTTGGAAGCCAACGAGCTGCTTTGTATGAGAAGCCACCAATCAGATAATTTGTAAGTCGTTTACAATTGAATTTCACTCGGAACTTAAGGCCGTTTGGATGCATGCACCACCAATTGGTGGGTGGAGTTCGTTGTGGTGCAACAAAATGCAATTCAATTGTTTGGTAATCGTAACAGCAACCAAAACATAAACAATAAACCCACGCAATTAGCGGAGGAGCAATGAAAGCGACAGCACAGCGATGGCAGCGATGGCAGCGATGGCAGCGAAGGCGGCGAAGGCGGCAAAGGCGGTGATGGTTGAGGGTGTTGCGGGTGCTGTGCTGGGTGGTAATTGGATGGGTAAACAACAATAACGACGACGGCAACACGACCACCAACAATAGCAACAACAATAATAAAAACAATATCAAAGACAACAACCGTACAAAGAAGATGACGAAGAAGAAGAAGACGACGAGGGGGAGGAGGAGGATGAGCGAACGGTAATAATGAAGACTAAAAGCACTTGAAACAACAACAAAAACAATAAAAAAAAAAATAAAGAGCCACAAAATACTGTTTACTGGACACGGCGGCGCGTTAGCGGACTTGGTGGACGACGATGCTCAACCGAAGCGATGAAAGTAAAAACCGCGACTGATCAGGCGCCGCCAAAGTGAGCAGCGCTGGAAGCCAATGGACGGGGCCCAAAATCGGAGCCGAGGTTACGAATAGTCGCAAGCCGAGGCAAAGTAAATACAGGCAGTGCCCGAGACTCGAAGTTGAATGGATGGATTCCAGGCACGGACGCGGATCGGGAGGTAAGATCAGGTGGAGCGACCAAGCGAGTGACTGACTGACTGAGTAAGTGAGTGGGGGGAGGGTAAAAGAGATATAAAGATGGAGAGAGAGAGAGGGAGAGAGAGGGAGACCGATGGAAGGAAAGAAACAAAGGCAATGATATAAATGCAGTTGTAAGTGCATCAGGGCGTATGTGTATGTATCAGTGTGTATGTGTGTGTGTGTGTGTGTGTGTGTTGGAAAAGCGCAATAAAACAAACAAGCAGAAGTCATAATATGCACTAAAAACCAGGCGAATGCAACTGCCGTGGAGGCCACTGGTCGGATTTGGGGAGTGGCACATGAAGCCCAAATCCAAGTCCGATTCAAGCTTTAAATCCAAGTTTCTGCCATTGGGATACCACATGTGGTGTGGGGCGGCATGGGGTGGCGTCTACTATGATAGACACTTTGCAGACGCAAAAACACGGCTAACAGCAGCGGCTACAACAACAACAACAACAGCAGCAGCAGAAAAAGAAAAAATAAACAACAACAACAACAAAAGCCCGAGTGCAACTATAAAAAAAACCATGAACCGAGTGGATTGACCAGGTGCCAGGTGAAACGGTGGACCAACTGGCAGAACTAGCTCAGGTCCAGCGGCAAAAAGTCGAATAACAAAAAATGTCGCAATAAGTCAAAAATGGTAACAAAAACGTCACGAAGTTGCAAGTAAAAACGGTTCAGTGGCAGCCACACAACTAACGCTGCAATCAAGCCACAGCCTTCACAGTCAAAGCCTCAGCTGCAGCCACTGCCTCAGCCGCAGCCTCAGCCTCAGCCTCAGCCTCCACAGCCTCCACAGTCTCCATAGTTCCAGTTCCAATTGCAGTACCAGTGGCACTGCCATTTCCAGTTCCATTTCCAGCTCCATTTCCAGTTCCAGTTCCAGTTCCATTTCCATTTCCAGTTCCAGTTCCAGTTCCAGTTCCAGTTCCATTTCCAGTTCCATTTCCAGCTCCATTTCCAGTTCCATTTCCATTTCCAGTTCCAGTTCCAGTTTCAGTTCCAGTTCCAGTTCCAGTTTCAAATGAAAGCGAATTATTAATTCAATTCCAATGACTGAATGATGACAATTTGAGCCCCGCTCCGCCCAATGGCCGCTCTCCGATGGCAGCTGAGCCTTGAATGCGTTCGGGTTAAGAGCGTGAAAATTCTGTTGGTTTCGCAAATAAAGTGTTGCCACAGATAGAAAAGCAAGTGTGTTGCATGTTTTCGCATAAGTGTGTGCATCCAATGCCCAATGGGCTTGGACACGGATACGTGCCTCGGCTTTCGATACAGATACGTTCAACATGGTCATAAATTAGATGCGCCTGCTAATTACCGGGTTGGTTTTGTCTTGGCCTCGCCGCGTCTGGGGGCCTTCGCTCTAATGGGCCTTTGCAAATGTCATGTGGCACATGTCACATGTTAAGTGGCATATGCAACACAATATTTCGTCACTTAACGTTTGCGGATAAATGTTTCGGGGTTAAGGATGGGTCAATGGATATTGCAGTAGGTTTAGGGGGAAGCACTTTGAGGGAAATATTTGATGAAAGCGATGGATATTTGTGTGGCAAACACACGTTGCAAGCCACAACAGTGGTGCAGCTCACGAAAAGGGGGTACATTTCATTAGCAACCCCGTTAAACACCGTTACGCCCCTGAATGGCCCGGGAATGGCACGAGCCTCAGGCTGATTGCAACTCACATTTTGTGGCAAGCGCCATGAAAGATGCCGTTACAGTGACTGATCACAACGGGCGGTCGGGTGAGTGAAACTTGCAACCAGCAGCGCCTTGTGATAGTCGTTCGCCGTTAATAAGTGAGTGTGCCAGCTCCTAGAGTAAGCGCCTCTTAATGTTGCTGGATGTACATGTGTGTGTGTGTGTGTGTATGTGTGTGTGTAAGCATGTGTGTATATTGACTAACCAACGCTGTGATGCAATTTGGCAGACACTCAGCGATTACAGTGGCCCGCTTGGTAGTCAGCCAGTCAGTCAGTCAGTTAGCCAGCTCACCAGGTAGTCAGTTAGCAGGTAATGCGGGCGGGAATAATGCATCCATCCAGCAACTGCTGGCAATTGCTGGCAACTGCTGTTGCCAACTGTTTGGCCATTTTGCAGATTGCCCCAATGCACGGATGACATGAATTCCTCCAGTGGGCGAGGTGTGAACGATCACCCAAAATCATTCCAACATGACATGCAACAGTGTTTCATCATTTTCTGTGGCATCGTTTATCAAGATTTTGCCTTCGACTTGTGTCTCATTCACTAAGCGATCGAATTTGCTTTCATTTTCTAAACTCTCCTCACATTCGTCGCATACTTTTAGGATTTTCCCATGCGAATTTCTGTTGCCTACTTTCAGGGATGCGCGGCCTGTTGTTTTTTTGTGTTACCTACGAGTCCGTTAGATTTGTGGCTTTTGAAATTTTAAATAAACAAGAAACTAAAAAAAAAGGTTTAAAAATAATAAAAAAATACACTTGAAAGCTTTGCACTAACATTTCTAGCGTTTTGAAACTTAAGTCAAAAAGCTGATTGAAAATCGTCCTTAAGGAAAATTCACAATTATCCCTTCAATCATTATAATCATCATAATAGACACTAGAGAACTAAACAACTGTGGCACCAAGAAAAAGTTAACAATTTTAATATTGAAAAATGCTTTAAAACTTTAGTTTCCAATTCTGTGAATCGCTAGCGTTTTTAAACGCTGCAAAATCGCTAGAAATATTGTTGGTGGTGTGTTGACGGTTTTTTGTTTTCCCTTAATTTAATCCTAATTTAAAAAGAGGCGTAACCTCATATAGCCCTGTGAGGAGTAGTTGATAAAATTGCTAGCCTTATTGGCGCCCAAAGGTCCTGGTCTTTGCCATTTATGACTTCTTGGAGGACGCGTAGGTAGCAACCGTTCTGCGAGTCGACTCCGGCGTCTCAGCTGTTTATTGGCTGGTGTGTCTACTGATCTGCTCTTCCATTGTATGGACTTTAGGATCCCTGTGTAATGTGGAACCATGCACGTACCAAGGGTAGTTGGTTATTTGCCTTGGTGTGCGGCTTTGTGGAGTTTGGATGCGCTTAGCCGCGATCCTCCATATGTGTATGCCGTATGGCCATATTAGGACTATACAGTGGACATACACGTCCCTCTTTGTCCTGAGTGTCATGCTGCTTCTTCTGTTTTCCATCCATTACAGTTTTTGTATCCTTTGGCCGCACTCTTTTTTCGTGGCTATCAGATGTGGTCCAAGGGTAAGGCGTTTTTCTAGGATAGAAGGCGTGGATTGGATTTAATTTTCTAATATTTTTTTTGGAAAAGAGTTTTAAAGTGTTCTAAGGACGCATAAGGAAAAGTGCATTACCTCTGGGGAAGCCTCTGTACATTGAATCTTTGAAAAGCCCTTAGCTGATCACCTTGAAGCCTACTTTCAGAAACAAACTTTTGGAGAGTAAAGAGTAAGTTATTAGGGATCCAAGTGCCGGGTGGAGGCTGCCAGCCCCCATGAGATATGAAGCGAAATCTGATAGCTTTCCGTACGGAAAGCGAGTCCTGACCAGTCTCTTTGTGTGGTATAACGGATATCCGGCCTCAAGCCGGCGTCATCCTCGTCTTGCGAAAGATGTAGGTGCAGGCCTTGCTTCTCACAAAGAGAAGCTATGTGCACGCCAAGGAGGATGTCTTGACGGGACAGTAGTGACATCATTTCGCACCTGCGAAAGAAATTTTCAAGGGGTTCGTTGATTGACGTTTTCAATCCTGTGCTCGACAACGCCAGATTAAGCCATCGCGTCAGGTGCTCACGTAAAACACCTTTGACTTTCGCCAGGCACAGAACCCGACGATTGATCAGGTCTGTCCAGGCGCAAGTCATCTAACGGTAAGATGGATCATAAGTTAGAAAGTAACGTAATCAGAGATAAGCCCGCCTTAGCCGAAGATGAGCCTGGTCCAGTAGGAGGAAGGAGACCAGTAAATTACCCAATAAAAATAACTTTTAGTTATTGAAAATTAAAGCAATGCGCCTACTAATTCCAGGGGCGGTGCTCGTCGAGTGGTGAGCGGCGAACGGCGAGCGGCAAGCGGACGGATGAATCTTGCGGTGGGTCTATGATGGAGCTACGCTGCTGTGGTGGTGCTCAGTACTGTCTGTGCCACCATTGGATGTCAAATACCGGGCGCTGGCGAATTATGATCGCTCTAAGGCCTAACGACTAACGGTACACACGATCCATTAGCAATACGACGAGTGTAATCATCATCAGAACCATAGAGCTGAGTGTACGACTTTGAAGTGGGAGTCGCGTCGAGAGTCGACCAAGCACTGGACGCTGAAAGGGTGCAGACGGAATGGAGTCGAGTCTAAGGAGAGCCGCGAGTGCCCGCAAATGAACTGCGAAAATAATCGGCGGACCTAATGACAAGAACTTTTGATTTGATCACGTTGGAAAATATCTGTCAGGTTGACCCACGGCAAGGCAAGGCATCCGCCGAGACAATGGCTGATTATGTCAATTGGCGGGTTAACAGGGCAACGGCCTCAGTGGTTAATAACCCCAGTAAGCTGTCTCTCATTCTCTCTCTCTCTTTCTTATTGTCTCTTCCTGCCCCTGCCCCTGCTCCCCTCCTCCTGTATATCCACAAAACGACTTTTACTTTCAATGTAAGAAAATATCTTGGATGTTGTTATTTTTGAGGAGGAAATAAAATTTGATCATTTTATGAGGTAGTCTTTTTATGGATTGACCCAAGGATCGTGTTGGACACAAAGCGCAGCTAACCGAATGGAACGATACAATCATCTTCATGCTCATGTCCGGCGTCAGCCTGCAATGGGCATTTGCATTTTGGCCAAGAGATCAGGGCTTATACGTACAAGTACTTGGACCTCTTCTTGGGAATGCAACTGCAGCATTTCAACTTTTGGCTGATGTAAAAGGTCAATTCGTCAATGGGAAAGGAGTAGATGGAGTTTACCTGTTGTTGTTGTTGTTCTTGTAGTTGTTGTAGTAACTGTTATTGTTGTTGTTGCAGCGGTTGTTGTTGTTTTCTATTCTTGTCTTTTATGGTTACGTAACGGTTTATTTACTTCTCTAGCCTCTCAAACTTTTGTGGTATCTCCTGCTGCTTCCCATAGCGCCTCCCCATCATCCCCCCTTTCCCCCAGTCTCCTACACCCATACCTTTTTCCTCCACCGCATTGCTATTTCCGCATCCTCTTCACCCTCCCCTTGGCGGCCAGAAGCAACATCTGTTTGCAGCTTTACAGTTGCACAGGCAAAGCAATGCTGCAATTTGTATCTGTGGACTGTCCCTACGGTTCTTGGCTCTATCCACAATTAGCGGCAATTGAAAACGATGCGGAGATGATCGCATGAGACACAGGTGTTCGTTTCACTCACATTCACACTCACAGTCACACTCATACTTACACTCATACAAACACTCACAGTCACAGTCACAGTCACACTCACAGTCATACTCACACTCACACTCGCACAGCTGCTTAGCTGTCATTTCGTGAATTGTTGGTTCCGGTCTGTGGGGTAACTTGCCTTATCGAATTGACACCTGTTTTTAATTGATTTCGAACTGATTCCGTACATGCAATTAACTGATAGATCAACGGTTATAATTGTCGCCATCACTTTACGTTTATTGGGCGGTACATGAATGGCTCTCTATCGTAAAACGAATCCGATAGACTTTATTATTCCAGATCCGCGCTGTCGGCAGCAACTTTGGCTTCTGCCTCTGCCTCTGTCTCAGCCTCTCCCTCTGCCTATACCGCTGCCCCTGTGCCTGCTTCTGCCTCAGCCTCTGTCTCAGTATCAGCTTCTGCCTCGCCTTCTGTCTCAGCCTCTGCCCCTGTGCCTGCTTCTGCCTCAGCCTCTGTCTCAGCCTCAGCCTCTGTCTCAGCCTCTCCCTCTGCCTCACCCTCAGCCTCTGTCCCAGCTTCTGCCTTAGCCCCTGGCTCAGGCTCAGCTTATGCCTCAGCCTCAGCCCCTGTCCCTGCTTCTGCCTTAGCTTCTGCCCCTGCCTCTCCCGCTGCCTCTGCCCCTGCCTCTGCCCCTGCCTCTGCCCCTGCCTCTGTCACTGCCTCTGTCTCAGCCTCAGCTTCTGCCTCAACCTCAGCTTCGACTTCAACAACAACTTTTACTTTTGCTTTATGATTACAATTAAAGATGACTTGAACTACATAACGTAGTCTCAGATATGTTTATATATATATGTATTATAGATACGTGTGTGTGTGTGTGTGTGTGCGACTTCGAAGAGCCATTTCGCGCGTTCTTCTAACCCACATCCAATCGAAACTAAACCGAAGAAACCTGAAAGAATTTTATGCATTTCATTTCCAAAAGCTGATTTCATTTTCAACAAAAGCTTATAATTTGCAATGACTGCCCCGATATCATTTAGGCCAATCGGCATAGGTCTTGGGGCGACTCCAGCCAGCTTCCACATTGCCGCCACATCGCCGAATCTCCACATCGCCGCTGCGTATGATCAATAATTTTTCTCCATTTATTTTGCTTTCGTCTAATTTCATGATTTTTTTTCCTATTACATTTTTTTTTTCATTTTTTTTTTCCAGTTTTTTTTTTTTGCTTTTGGTGGGAATCAATGAGCTTCGTGCCAAATGTGAGTCGAGAATGTGGGCAACTTGGAGATTACCATCGCGGCTCCTACAGCTCTTTTTCCAAATTTTGTCTATTTATTTACAACAATTTTTTTTCCTTTTTTTTTTTTTTCGTTTCTTTACGTTTTTTATGTTCGCTCTTTGTGGGTCATTAGAACAACTGAATTTCCTAAGCGCTCTTTAATTTATATAATTACACGCCGATCGATGTGATGTTTCAATCACCCAAAGTGGAAGCCCGGCAGCTGAAAACTCCAACAGAAATGCTTGGCCCAAGGCTGTGAGTAACGATCTTGGTCTTAATCTATCCCCCTCTCTTTCATCTCTCTCTTTTCCATCTCTATTCATCTTTTTACCCTCTCACTCCTTTACTTTCTATTCCTTTCTCTCCAGCTTCTCTCCCCTTTCCAACTACTGAAAAAATTTACTCAGGACAAATTCCCAGCATAATTTTTTTTTTTTTTCATTTTTTTCGTTTTTCTGCATTTTTCTTTAAGCAAGGAACCTCCTGGAAAATGTTAGGAATTCCATTATATTATTAAGATGATATATAAAAATCATTTGCTGGGCTGCTGCTACATAAAATTAACCTAAGACTTCAATTAATTTTTGATTGATGGATTTTCCATTTCCAGATATCTTCTTAAGCTCTCCCTTGCCTGAGTTTCTTATAAAACACATCTAAATTATTTTAATATATATGATTATATTTTAAATCCCCCTTCCCCCTTTCCTCCTTTCCCTCCTTATCCATTCCCTCATTCCCTAGTTATATATATTTAGACTGAGTTAAAAAAACATCATTAAGGAAAAAAAGAAAATTTAAATGGAGACAATTTTCCTATAATTTTGGAAATGTAGAAACTTTCCTATAGGCAAACCCATATTCCAAGGGTGCTGCCCATGCACGAGGCAAACATTCCTTGGGCGGATGAAGTGGCCCAAGGTAATCAAAAATAATAATTTAATTAAAGAGCTGCCACGATCGCTGATCTCTGAGTGTTTGAGGTTTTAGATTTTGTAGTTTTTTGGTCTTGATTTTTCAGTTTTGGGTTTTTCGGTTTTCGGTTTTGGGTTTTTCGGTTTTCGGTTTTGGGTTTTTGGTTTTCGGTTTTGGGTTTTTGGTTTTGGGTTTTCGGTTTTGGGTTCTGAGTTCTGAGTTCTGGTTAGTGGATTCTACATAATATTATATTTTTGGGCCTTCCAGACACACAGCACGCCATTTATCTTTGACCTTTTTGATGTGTGTTTTGGTATTGTGGCTAAATGGGTCATTCGTCAAGGTAACTTTCATTTGGACTGGAAAACTCAACAAACGTAGAGCACTTAATCATAATTTCATTCGTTTCGTTGTATCCCCACCCTGCCGCTTCCACTCGCTCCTCCTGCTCTCCAGCTCCATAGCTCCATTGCTCCATTGCTCCATTGCTCCATCGCTCCATCGCTCCTTTGTTCCCCGAGTTTCGTGTGTTTCCTACATTTCCTCAGTTTTCTTCGTTTTGTTCTTGTCATTGTTGCCGTTTCTACGGGTAGTTAAAACGATGAATTCACTAACAAGTCTCCCCGACGAGATGCGAGGAGAGAAGATGGGCGGCTGACATAGGAGAAGGGGTGGGGCGGGGGAGAGAAGAAACGGAACGAAACGAAACGAGACGAAACGCAGCCAACTAATTGGATCGGAGCTTCATTTTGGGTCCAGCCAGATGATGGAGGCACTGAGTGAGTCTAGTTGCTTGAGGGGGTGTGGCAGGAGGAGGGAGAGAGAGACAGGGCTGGGAAGTAAAGAGGCTAAGATGGGGAGGGAGGAGATTTTCAACTGACAACTTGGCGATCAAGCGTGCCATCTTGTCAAGGATGTGAGGCTGCTAGATTACAACGGTAAACCGAGAAGGCCACCTTTTAAAGTCAACCGAGCGGCGGGGTAGAAGTGATCAGGGATTTAGGGGAGCCCAGCGATTCGGGGAGTGGCAAGAGCAGAGCAGTAGGGGGCCAGGGGCCATAGGCCCATTAGCCAGCCAAATGCCCAAGAGGGTCAATGCTAATTTCAACCTTTTGACAACTCAACTCCATTCGGGCTCTAACCAACTGTGATGAGTGTGGCAATTGGGCTTGGGCTTGGGCTTGGAAGTCGAAGTCGAAGTTGGTGGCTGGTGCTTGGTGCCTGGTGCCTGGTGGCTGGTGGCTGGTGGCTGGTAGCTCGTTGCTTGTTGCTGGTGGCTACAGTTGCAGTTGATGGCCAAGCTGGTGGAGCCGCGGCCAGAGGCGTCATTCTTTGAGGCTGCGAATCACTTTCTTGCTTTAAGATTGTAATTTGGCTTAATTGAATTTTCGTGCTGGTCAAAACAAAGCCAACCCACACCCCGTTCCGCTCCTGCAGCCACCGCCATCGAGAGTCATCAGTGTGGCGCTCGATTCAGCCCGCGCAGGCACATCTTTCAGTGGTTCTGTGATTGCTGTGGCGGTGCTGGTGCCAGTGGTGCCAGTGGTGCCAGTGGTGCTATTGCCATAACTGGCAACTTCTCATTATTAAAGAAAAATGCAATTCCGGCAATTATTTATTTTTGCCAAATCATAAGAGCTTGTAGAGAAAATTCGCAACTAAGAAAATTAAATTGCCTTCTTTCAACGTGGGGCATTTTCACAGTCTGGATGATCGAAAGTGGAAGGCTCTCCAGCTAAAAGGATGTCCAGACCAAAAAAAAAAATAAAAAAATTACTTATTATTTTTTTTAATTAATAATTAAAGTTTTGTGCTCAAATGTGAGTCTACTTTAAGTTTCAAGTTCAACTGAATATCCTGAAAGTCCTTTCCTTTTTTTATGGAGATGTCCTTAATTGTCAAATGTCAATTCAAACCTGAATAAATATATAAATCAAAAGGAGATCTATTCCAATAAATAAGATCCTAAAGCTCAGACCGAAGGTTCAGCTGTTGGATTTGCTTTCGAGGCAGTTTTTCCTGTAAAGAGTCCTGTATGATTATAATTATCAATTTAGTAAGTTCTAAGATGAGCTACAATATATGGCCTCCAATCAAAGTCTGGCTTATCCCCATTTCGATTCCTCATCACTTATAATATAATCCATAATATCTATGGATCCTGAGATCGCGTAATATGGAATCCCTTGTATTGATGTGCCCTCCTTCTGTACCCCCGGCGTGCGTGGGCTGATCCTCGTCAGCGGACGTTGACGTCATTCAGTGTTTGTTGCATTGTTTGTTAATTCTCGTTGGCACCTTTCGTCACGCCGCCAGAGCCGCCTGTCCAGATGCCAGAACAGGGCCGGGCAGACAACATGTTAATCATTTTGCGCGTCAGGCCATGTCAAATAGCTGGCAAAAGGAGGCTGCTCATTGGCCCTGTGCCAGTGCCCGTCCGCGCCCAGGTCCACCCGAAGATGCAGCTCCGGCTGCAGGTTCAAGTCCATAGCCATTTATTGGACTCCAACTGCAACCTCCACTCTTGAGGAGATCTGCGCGCTGCGGGCGCTTGTTACAAATTTTGATGGACGGCCTCTGCGAGAAATTGATTGGCTTTAATGTTAATGGCAAATGCTGGGGCCCTCCAGATGAAGATGAAGATGGCAGCCACAACAAATGCTAATGGAAATGCGTATGCGCGCCCGCGTGTGTGTGTGTGTGTGTGTATGCGTGTGCCCTGTGACGGTAAAGTGTTAGGTATGTTTGAGCGGTGAAGCTGACAGCATCAAAAACTATCAAATGCATTTGGATAGGCAGGCAATTTGCCTCACAGTAGATCCAGCGAAGAAGAAGACAATGATGAAGGTGCTGACGATGATGATGATGATGATGATGATGGTGATGATGGTGATGATGGTGATGATGATGATGAGGATTATGATGAGGATGATGGCGATGGTGATGAGGGTTTTGATTGTGCTGATGATAGTGATTCTAAGCTGTGGATGGATTAGTTTCAAAGCTCGAAAGGAGGACAAGTTCAAGGCCAAGTTCAAAGTGTTGACACTTTGACAAGACATTCAAATGGCGCTGGCCAAAAAGCGGGTCAGACAGCAGCAGCCGAAGCAACAGCAGCAACAACAGCAACAGCAACAACGGCAACCGAAAGTCTGTACAACAGCAACAACAAAATAAGTGACGGCATTATAATATTTTCGACTATGATTCTGACTATGAATATATGAATATATGCATATATACATATATACATATATTTAAATATATATACATACACACATACACATACTCACACACATATATATGACTGCATTCACCTGACTTTTGACAAAGGATCCGCACAATGCAATTTCTTCCATTTGCTGTTCTACTTGCGGTTGTAGCTGTGTTGTTGTTGTTGTTGTTGCTGCTGCTGTTGTTGTTGCTGTTGTTGTTGTTGTTGTTACTATTGCTGTTGTTGTTGTTGCTAGCAAAATGAGCATTTTATGGGTCTCTCCCACATGCTGGTCAAAGATGTTGCTGCCACTGCTGCAGCAGCCACCACTGATGTCTTGTGATGTCGTCAATGTCCATTTCCTGGGCCACTCACAGAGACCGCAATCTGTTGCGTTTATCTATGGCTTGGCCCAGTGTGTGTATGTGTGTGTGTGAGTCTGTCAGTGTGTGCGTGAATGTTTCTGCATAATTTGCAAAATTATGGGAATCGAAATTCAAGTGCGCCAGCCAAGCGTCTGCAAATGCCAGTTAACCAGTGAAGCCGCAACAACGTCCGTCGCCGTCTTCATCGTCGTCGTCGTCGTCGTCGTCGTCGTCGTCGTCGTCGTCGGCGTCCGTTGTCTTTCCCTTTTGCCTCTGTATGACCCGCAGGCTTTGGATGGCTTTGTCTAGTGACTCCTACTCTAGGGTAAACACGATTGCCCATCCAGTTTGATCTGAGGTTTTGGACTTTCACAAACGTTTGCCAACTTGCAACCTGGCAGCCCAAAGAATTTACTTGCAACGCAGTTGCTGCCATTGACAATCAACCAACTGCAATGATCATTCCAATGATGATGATGATGTTGGTGTTGGCGTTGCTGTTGCTGCTGCAGTCGCTGCTGCTGTCGCTGCTGCTGCTGCTGCTGGTATGTGCAATGGCAATGTTGATGGTGATGGCGATGGCGATGGCGATGGTGGCGTTTCTGTTAATGCAGTTGTGGTAAGCAACCGAAAGATTGTTGCTGTTGCCATTTTATGCTTCATTAGGCCAAAAATTATATTGTGGCATCAAAAGCTTCACTGCCAACCGAGTGACAGACATGCAACAGTCATTCCTCAGCTAAACTGGCAACTAAATGACCCAAAGCAAAAGCAACACAAGGGTAAAGACTTCAAGGAGAGGCTTATTATGGAAGTTAGACGGCGACTCCAGCCAAGGCAAATGGGGCAGGGGGTGGGGAGAAGGGGTGAAAGACAGGTTAGGCTTTTCTTTGGCAATTTTTCGCTACGATCTTCATCATCGGCGTTTGGCCGAGGTTTTCAATTTGAAAATTGATGAGTCTGTTGATGGAAATCTGTCGACAAGACTTGGCAACAAATTAATAAAATAGCAAATTTCAGAACGTTGCCCGGGGAAAGGGGGCGACAGGCGGTGGGACAAGAGTGGCACGGAGTGGGACGGAGTGGGGCAGAGTATGGCAGAGTGGGACAGGGTAAGACAGGTAATGGCATCTAAATGTTAATATCTCGATTAACTCTGATAGTTTTTCCGCTATAAAAACAAATTATGAATCCGATCTGTTAAGACGTTCAGAAGTTGGAAGCTATCACAGAACGTTGCCAGTTGCCGGTTGCCGGTTGCCGGTTGCCGTTCAGGAATCCCCATCGAATAGCCCCGTGGGACATGTGCATCTTTCGGTAAGGCTAAGTGGACAACTCTTTTGGCAATTTATCACTTAATGTCAGTGAGTGAATGTGGCGAATGATTCGAATGTCGAATGAATGACTCTGAATGCAGCGTGTGTATGTCAATGGCTGTGTTCATTCCTTCCAATTTCCAATAGCCGCCTTCTACCTGCCACCTGCCACCCCTTTCCCCTCTCCATAGAAACGTTAATTAAAGTGTCATTCTGAATGAATGTGTCGACGTGGATGGCATTCTTTTGTCTTCGACTAAATGGCCAGTCACATGTAAACGTTGCCATTTGCAGAATGTACTTAAAGACATTGACAAACGTGTCGCATCGAATGCCATTTGCTTTTTCTGATAACTTTTCAGTCACGTGTAAACTCTGCCGGCCAATCGAATCATGTGAATGTCAATGAATGTCTAATAACAAAGTAAATGCACTTTCAGTCAGGGTACAGGGTACGGGGTACGGGGTACAGGGTACGGGGTACAGGGTACGGGGTACAGGGTACGGGGTACAGGGTACGGATCACAGGGTACAGGGTATCATAGGCTGCTTTGCCTGAAGGACGGCGTTTGACACTCGCTCCCAATCCATGTGTTAACTTGTGTGAATGGCACTGATTTAAAGAGAAGAATTGCAAATAAACTTTAGGGTATCAAAAATATTCAGTCACTTGAATTGGTTGTCCATTCTGACTACAGGGTATCAAAATGTGTAGTTCCACAGCTCAGACTCGCACCCAGATTCACCTTTGGTCGTTCTCGCCCGCAGAGCCCCTTGGAATGCTAAGGCTTCACTGGTTCCCCGTCGCTCGCACCCGCATAGTTCGGCGTGGCATCTGCGTTAGGATGATTATTGGAAGCTTGGTGCCTGGTGCCTTGGGCAATCTGCGTGCATCTCGGCGAGCATCTCGCTCGCCTGGTCGAAGATTCGATCGCTTGCAAATGAAGTCAGAAAATGGAAAGACTTGTAAAGCTTCAAACGCCTCAAGCAGAGACTGTCAGACAAAGCGACTAAGAGACTAAGTGACTAAGTGACTGAGTGACGGAGTGACTGAGTGACGGAGTGACTAAGTGACTGAGTGGCTAAGTGACTTAGGGACTGGGAGACTAAGTGACTAAGGGACTGGGGGACTAAGTGACTGAGTGACTGAGTGACTGAGTGACTGAGAGACTAAGGGACTTAGCGACTGAGTGACTAAGGGACTAAGCGACTGAGTGACTAAGTGACTGAGCGACTGCGTGGCTAAGTGTCTGAATGACGGAATGAATGAATGTCTGACTGACTAAATGACCGATGGATGGACAGATTGATGCACTGATTCAAGTGCGGGCAATCGCAATCGCAATCGCGATCGCGATCGCAATGCTCGCTGCCTGTCAGCGAATATCAGCGAAGCGACAAATGAGCAGCGGAGAGACGAGAAATGCGGACGAGCAAACATCCAGGAGATCAACTAGAATGGAAATGGGATGGCGTAGGATAAGATGGTCTACCATGTTATGGGAACCACAGCACGTCTGCGGCAACTAAGCCGCCTCCATTCTGGCAGCAAATCGGATTGGAATCTGTATCGCGAAAATGGAACCGCAGCGTCCGCCAAGTCACGTTCACGCAGAACGCGCTAAATGATTTTTCCAGACTGAGAGAAATCATCCGGAAAGACAAATATATATATATGTGTGTATATACTATATATAGGTATATATACTAGACATAAGGTATATTTATTTGGATTCTATTTACACTTCACTTACTTGTCCATCGTCATCAGATTCCTAGTTGATTTGTTCATTCGACGAAATGAATTATAAAGTTCATCAAACCAGTGAACCCATATTTGAGTTCCAGCTCGAACTTCAATGGAGTTCAAAGTCGTTCCAGACATGAATTATGAGAAGTATTATTCAGAATTAGTTATATAGTCACAGATCTTGTTAGGCCGTTTGTGGGTCGTCGGTGGTTCGTCGGTGGGTTTGCGTGTCTTTGATGTCTTCTTATGAATCATTCAGAGGCCGTGGTAACGGTTCACCAGGTTCACTCAAGTACCTGTAACTGTGACTATTCACTGCTAAGAGTTGCATAAGGGAACATCTGCCCAACTAACTAACTTACCATTTAGAATGATTTCATCAGACTTGGCCAAATCAGCACATCAACATCACAATCACCATCACCATCACAATCACAGTCACAATCACAATCACAATCACAATCGGAATCGCAATCAGAATCACAATCAGAATCAACGACAACGTTGTTCGTCACGCCTGCAACCACCGCCCACCGCCCACCGCTCTTCGCTCACCGCCTACTGCCAAGTGGTGCTTCCCTGACTACCATTTGGCTCTTTGTCTTATGTCACTTCATTGTTGTTGTTGTTGTTGTTGTTGTTGTTGCTGTTGTTGCTGTTGTTGCTGTTGTTGCTGTTGTTGCTGTTGTTGCTGTTTCTGTGCTCCATTTCTGTCACGCTTGAAGACTGCAATTGAGCCAATTGACTCCTCCAACTGTAGTTGCGGTTGAAGATGCTCCTCAGCCCTCAATTCTCAATCCTCAGTCTTCAGTCTTCAGGCAACAGTCCGCAGTCTGCAGTCCTCAAGCTCTCTACACGTCGCCAAGTCTTTTGGTGTTTAGTCTTCAGTCTTCAGTCTTCGTTCTTCGGTCTTCAGTCTTCAGTCTTCAGTCTTCGGTCTTCCGTCTTTAGTCTTCCGTCTTCAGTCGCAAGCCGTCCGTCCGAATGTCTTCAATCTAGAAGTGAGGGCGTGTGAAGAGCGCGGCCCATTAGAAGTGACTCTAGACCCGAGCTACGAGGGATGCCAGAGGGAAGGAAGAAAGAGGGTTGAAGAGGGAGGAGATGGAGGAGATGAAGGAGGAGAAGGAGGAGAAGGAGGAGGAGGAGAGCAGAGCAAAAGCACAACGAGATTCACGTACGTGTAATAAGTACAAGACAATATCAAAACGAGAACAGCGACAAACAGCGACAACAATGGCATGGCGCGGGAGGCGCTCCAGGAGAATGACTAATTATGCAGCAGGCTGGATGAGGCGGGATGGGGGCGGGGCTAGGTGGAGCGGGCAGGCATCAGGCGAGCTAGCTTCGACTAGTCAGAACAAGCGGAGCAGGCGGAACTGGCGGCAGCAACCATCAGCCATCAGCCATCAACCATCAGCCATCAGCCATCAAGCAGCAAGCAGCAAGCAGCGAGTAGCGAGTAGCAAGCGGCAAGCGGCAAGCAGCAACCAAGAACCACATTAGCGGCAACGGGGCGCGCTTTGCGTTGGTAGCGGTGAATGGTAATTGCGGACCGTTATAATGCGAGAGCGTGCATAATAAGAGCAAATGGCGACAGAGTCGCGAACGGGACGGAAGAGGGACGTCAGCGGGGAGTGGGATGTGTGGGGTGTTGGGAGTTGGCAGTTGGAAGTTAGAAGTTGGGAAGCACGGGCCTGCAAGTCGGTGGCAGGTTGACTGTGGCGTGGAGCCCTCACGCGCACATTTGCTCCAATTCCGCGAGGCAAATGTGACACTCGTTCACGCGCATTGGAGCACACACACACACACACACACACACACAAACACAAACACAAACACACACACATATTTATATACATATATACATACTCATTTGCGGATCCAAGATCATTGTCAAGACCTAAAGCACGGGTAGGCATTGATGTAATGATGATGATGATGATGTCGACAACAAGAATAACAACAAAAGCAACAACAACAACAACTAGTACAACAACAATAGCAACAAGAAGAACAGCAACAAGAAGAACAATTTTGCCGCTGACCCAATTGCAAAATAGCTGCAAACCTTTGTGCCGCATGCATCCAGGTTGCAAGGTTGTTGAAACAAAACTGTGTCAGTGGTTGATGCCACATTGGTGTCGATTCCACAATGCGCTCATTTGCTGCCACACAAAGCCAAATGTTGCCGCTAAATCTTTGTGCTCATTGCTGTTGCAAAAGGTGTCTTAGACATATTCCATATTTGGTTACCACACAGCCAGGCAACCCGAGCAGCAACACAAGCAACACAAGCAGCCAGACGGGCCGTGCAACCCGTGTAACCCCTGCAACCCGCATTGCCTCTGCAACCTCGTCGCGTCGCGATTGGACTTCAGCTGCAACATTGCCCCAAAGGCTACATTTGGCTTACATCGAATATGGACAAATTGCAGGAACTAACCCATTTTTGCGCCTTGACAATGTTTGATGATTTTTCTCGCCTTGCCCTACACCTCGTCTCCCAAGCTGCCACTTCTTTTCCCCCCCAGGTCCATTTTTTACTTTTTGCTGCCAACTTTTTATTGAGCTGCATGATCGATGGATGCCTGGACTTCTCGTCCTCCTTCTGCTTCTTTACCTCCTTCTTCACCTCCTTCTCCACCTCCTTCTCCACCTCCTTCTCCGCCTCCTTCTCCACCTCCTTCTCCACCTCCTTCTCCACCTCCTTTTCCACCTCCTTCTCCACCTCCTTCTCCACTTCCTTCTCCACCTCCTTCTCCACTTCCTTCTCCACCTCCTTCTCCACCTCCTTTTCCACCTCCTTCTCCACCTCCTTCTTCACCTCCTTCTCCACCTCGCTCTCCACCTCCTTCTCCACCTCCTTCTCCACTTCCTTCTCCACCTCCTTCTCCACCTCCTTCTCCACCTCCTTCTCCACCTTCTTCTCCACCTCCTTCTCCACATCCTTCTCCATCTCCTTCTTCTCCACCTCCTTCTCCACCTTCTTCTCCTCTTCCTTCCTTCTCCACATCCTTCTCCACCTCCTTCTCTACGTCCTTCTCCACCTCCTTCTCCTTCTTGTCCTCTTCCTTTTACTCCTCCTCCCCTCCTTTTTTTCACCTTTCTCCAAGTCAAGCAAAACAAATCCCAGAACCTAAAACTTTTCAAGTACTTAGAGATTATTTCTTATTATTCTATAATTTTTTAATAAATTAGCTTTTTTTTAAATTAAATTAAAAATTTTAAACTATCTAGTTTAATCCATAATAAAATTTCTAATCACTTAAGATTAAAATTAATATTAAAAAAAAGGTAAAACTTTTTAATTTTTAATTTAAGATTTAGATTCGCTTTTTAAGTAAATAAATTGGAAATTAAATTTATTATTCTGCTGATCCCCCTGCCAATCCATTACAATAAGTGGGAACGGCCGTAGGACATTCCATGCCGCTAGCCTTGATCCATTAAGATGGGTCTTGAGATGTGATCACTTGGGGGGAAGGAAGGAATTAGTTCCAGAGTCTTGCCCTATGTAATACGTGGATCGTCTCAGAAACTCTTTCGCTCCGATTTAGTTAGTTAACTCTAACAGTTAATAGACACAAATACTATAGCCCAAGGTATTCCATACGGATTGCCCGATCTTCATGCTTCGCAGCTGGAAGAGTGTCTCCAATGTCATTGTCTTTGTTAATCGCAGATCGCGCGGTTTCGAGTCAAGGCCTACGAAAATTGCCAGATGATGTACCAAATGTTTACATACGAATGTATATATGTATGTGTGTGTGTGTGTGTGTGTGGTGCATGTATATTGACAATGTCATGTTGCATTGTGCGGTGGCAGTCAAAGTTGTGTGCCGCCTCTAGTTGCAACGGCTGAGGCAACTTCTAACTGAACAAAACGCATCTAACTGTCAATTGTGACAGCACGTTCCATGATTTTGCTCGCTTGACTGCTGTTCCGCTTCTACAGATAAATGCACACATACACACACACACACACACACACACACACTCACATACATATACTCGTGTGTGTGTATTCATATTTACACCGATGCACAGAAGTGTCCAAGAAATGGCTTACAAATTATGTGATAGCGTGTGGCATCCACAGTTGCAGCTGCGCTTGGACTTTGGTCACACTTTCCCATTGTGTGGCCGGCGCTTAGAACGGTTCCTGCTCGGTATCCCCCCACCCCCCTAAACGTGGAATAAAAAACAAAAAAAAAAATCTTATTGAGTTCGTGGCGATGGATGCAACGGTGATTGTGTCGGTGGTGTTGGTGGTGGTGGTGTTGGTGGTGTTGGTTGCGGCAGTGGCTTTCACTGACCGCTTGTCAGAAGCCTCCCTAAGCCCCCCACCTTGGGGCCCCTTGGCCCATGCCCTCTTTCTGTTGCTCTCCAATTACCCGAAATCACTTTCTTCTCCTTCACTCTCAGCGTCCAGAAATCGATAGGCAGATGATCTGCCAAGATTTGGTCCCAGGCTTTGGAACAGGCTTTGACTTGTGCCCATTCTGTGTTTGGGAATGGAATGTGCAAATGAGATAACCAATTAATAGTCCCTGCACGACTACCAAATACCCTGTAATCAGTCTAAACAACATTATTTCTAAAGGGCACAAAAAGTCTCTCCTTTTGGGGAGGGAATAGTAAATAAATTGGATAGATCTATGAATGTCCTGTGTTCCTTGAAGCTCTGCCAGCTGCAGCGAGCCTACTACCACTCGTTGGAAAAGTGCAGGGTATACAGAAATAAAATGAAAATCTGTAAAACGTGAGCCCTTCAGCCATAAGTCGAGCTTAGGAAAAATCATAACGAAAATCGAAAACTATTTTTCACAGACGCTCAGACTTTTCTTCATTTTATTTTTCTTTATTTTTTTTTCTCATTTTTTGCCAGGGCCAAAGTCAAAGATGCTGAGCCCGCCAAAGGCGAGAAGTGATTTAAGAATTTTTCTCAAATTTTCCCCAAAGAAAGTTTTTCGCCAGCCACTAAAATGTTGGACATTTTCTTTATGTTTTTAGGGTTTTTATAATTTTTTCCTTTCAAGATTCTTTTTTGTATTTTTTTTAATGTTTTGCTTCGTTTGTTACTGACTACGTGTGTGTGTGTGTGTGTGAGTGTGTGTGTGTGTGCTTGTGTCTTTCTTTTAAATTTTCGTATTCATTTTTGGCCTGTTTTTTTTTTATTTTTGTATTGCCGTCTCTGTCTTGGGCTTTGTCTGTCTCTGTCAGTGGGCTGGGTCTTTTGTTCTTCTGGAAAATGCTATCGTAACGGCATCGGTTACACTACATAACTGTTCTCACTTTCTTGACTGCTCTGCCGCCGCTTGAATTTATTGTTCTTGCCGCATATCCGGTGCCACGGATGGTGTCCGCTGCCATTACAATTACTTAGGGTAGAGCAACAAAAATTGAGCCAGAAATGGAAACAGTAATAGAAATAGAATCGGCCCCAGAAATGAAGGAGAAGCTAACAGAAGGTGGGAGGGGGTAAAAGTGGGGGAATGAGAAGGAGAAGGAGAATGAGGTGAAGACCAGAAATGAAACAGAAGATGAACCAAAACTGAAGACAGAAATGCAATTACAATTTGAATACCGCAATGGAGTTTACATTCATTCATCTTCCCCTAAGAAGATAACGCCATGGCTTTGATATCATTTATCTTCGAACTCCAAATTGGACATAGGAAGTATGTGTGTGTGTGTGTGTGTGAGGGGGGAGGAGTAGGAGGAAATGCAACAGGTTTTCCTGACCCCAAACTAAGTGACACTTTCGCATTTGCATATCGTCTGAAGAGAACCCGACAAATGTTGTCTATGTGTTAGTATGTGTTATCGATAACTAAGACAAGAATAGACCTTAAGCTGTAGTGCCAGTCTATCGATTAATCAGTAGATTGGTATAAAACGATTGTTACTGCTGAAACATAAAACACACCAATAAAAAATGCATTCTGTGTGTGAAACTGTACAATAAAAACTCAAAGGATATTTTTTATATTAATGGATAGTAGGAAAAAGAAAATGTAATAAACTGATAAATAATATATGATAGATAAAATATAAGTTATATTTGAATATTAAGTATAATAGATAAATAATAGTATAAGCCAAATAATAATGCAATATGAAGAAGCTGTCACAGATGCTTGACTTGAGGCTCTTCCAGAAATTTTGTTGGCTTCAAAATGGAAAATTTATAAAAAAATATCGAAGAGCACATAAATAATATTTGGGTGTATTACGCATTCGATAATTGGGCTATAGTCGCTATATAGAATTACCATTAACCGATGTCCAAAGCCAAAAGTCATTTGTCTTCGGCTTAACACTTTCACCTCTCACGGTCGGGATTGGGGGCTAATGAGCTCCATCCAAAAGGTTCGGCACGGGTGCGAGTTCTCGCCTAAGAAATGGACTAGGTGAGTTGGAGAGGGGGGTGGGATGAAGTGGAGGAGGTTGTCTGTCAAACAATTGACCCCCGAAGATTTAAAATCTTTAATCAAATGAATATATTTTGAGAATTAAAATGGGAGTGGGAGTTGGGAATGAGAAGAGGCTTAAGGTACAAGATACTTTGGTGGATAGACAATCGTTCGGTCTTAGCGGAGATTTACTGCTTTCCTAAACACACACACACACACATACACTTATGTACTCATGGACACACACACACACACATACACTCTTTCAAGCAGTAAGCATAAACGAGTGAAATCAAACGACAAGTGACTTACAAGTGCGGCAATCAAGACACACAGCACGCACACACAGCTCATGCACACACACACACACACACACACACACGCACATTTGTCAAATCGTAATGAAAGTAAAACCCATTAGATTCAATGAGTGACGATGACCATGACAAGAAAGCAGACCCTGCAGACACGTGCAGACCTCAAGCGACTTTATGGAGTATCTTAATGTAGTATAAACAATGTCCAATGAACCTGGCCGGACCGGGCCAGACGCACATCTGGCTAACATGGCCATTTGGAGGCAATGCAACGGTTACACATTAAAATAAAATCAAGTTAAAAAACACACACAGAAGAAAAACACAAAAAAATTTGTCAAAAACGAGAAAAATAAAGATCGAAAAGAAAAGAAAGAAAGAAACGCGGCAAAAGGCAATAAAGGTAAACATAACAAATGTGGTTTGTCTTTACAAAGATAATAGAGAAGACAGGCCCATCGTCCTCATCGCCCCGCCCCACCGCTCAGTTCCGTTGGAGCTTCGTTGGCTTCGGGGCTTTGGTGCTTTGGCGCTTTTCTTGGACTCCATCGGTAGCGCCGCCGATGCCGACTTTTGTACCTTTTCTACGAAGTGAAATTTTGCCTCGAATGCTTTACATGCCACAAAGGGTACAAGGTACACACTCCCAATAGAGTCGCATTGCACAGAACAGTGGATACCCTTACAGTAGATACCCTAACAGTCAATACCCTAACAGTGGAAAACCCTAAGTGTGAATATCCCAACATTGGATACCCTAACAGTGGATAGCCCTAAGAGTGGATACCTTAATATAAGCTGAGTCATTGCACAAATCAAGAAATCCCAAAAGACCCTGATCGAGGGCTCTTAAACAGAGGGACTGTGAGCAGCAAGTTAGACTACGACTATGACTACGACTAAGACTAAGACTAAGACTACGACTAAGATTAAGACTACGACAAGGCCTAGGGCTACGACTAAGACTACGACTACGACTAAGACTAGGCCTACGTTTAGACCTACGACTAGGCCTACGACAGCGACTAAGACTAAGACTACGACTAAGACTAAGACTACGACTAGGCCTACGACTACGACTAAGACTAAGACTACGACTACGACTAAGACTAAGACTACGACTACGACTAAGACTAAGACTACGACTAGGCCTACGACAGCGACTAAGACTAAGACTACGACTACGACTACGACTACAACTACGACTACGCTACGACTACGACTAAGACTAGGCCAACGACTTCGACTACGACCTAAACTAAGACTAAGACTACGACTATGACTACGACTACGACTACGACTACGATTACAACTACGACTACGACTACCACAACGACTACGACTAACAGTGGATAACTCTAAGAGTGGATAACTTTACAGTAGATATCCTAGGAGTGCATATCCAAACATTGGATTGGACTATGACTACGACTAAGACTAAGACTAAGACTACGACTACGACTAAGACTAAGACTACGACTACGACAACGACTACGACTAACAGTGGATAACTCTAAGAGTGGATAACTTTACAGTAGATATCCTAGGAGTGCATATCCAAACATTGGATTGGACTATGACTACGACTAAGACTAAGACTAAGACTACGACTACGACTAAGACTAAGACTACGACAAGGCCTACGACTACGACTAAGACTACGACTACGACTAAGACTAGGCCAACGTTTAGGCCTACGACTAGGCCTACGTTTAGGCCTACGACTAGGCCTACGACAGCGACTACGACTACGACTACGACTACGACTACGATTACAACTACGACTACGACTACGACTACGACTACGACTACGACTACGACTACGACTACGACTACGACAACGACTACGACTAACAGTGGATAACTCTAAGAGTGGATAACTTTACAGTAGATATCCTAGGAGTGCATATCCAAACATTGGATTGGACTATGACTACGACTAAGACTAAGACTAAGACTACGACTACGACTAAGACTAAGACTACGACAAGGCCTACGACTACGACTAAGACTACGACTACGACTAAGACTAGGCCAACGTTTAGGCCTACGACTAGGCCTACGTTTAGGCCTACGACTAGGCCTACGACAGCGACTACGACTACGACTACGACTACGACTACAACTACGACTACGCTACGACTACGACTAAGACTAGGCCAACGACTTCGACTACGACCTAAACTAAGACTAAGACTACGACTACGACTACGACTACGACTACGACTACGATTACAACTACGACTACGACTACGACTACGACTACGACTACGACTACGACTACGACTACGACTACGACTACGACTACGACTACGACAACGACTACGACTAACAGTGGATAACTCTAAGAGTGGATAACTTTACAGTAGATATCCTAGGAGTGGATATCCAAACATTGGATTGGACTATGACTACGACTAAGACTAAGACTAAGACTACGACTACGACTAAGACTAAGACTACGACAAGGCCCACGACTACGACTAAGACTACGACTACGACTAAGACTAGGCCAACGTTTAGGCCTACGACTAGGCCTACGTTTAGACCTACGACTAGGCCTACGACAGCGACTAGGCCTACGACTACGACTACGACTAGGCCTACGACTGCGACTAAGACTACGACTACGACTAAGACTAGGCCTACGACTACGACTGCGCTACGACTACGACTAGACCTACAACTACGACTAGGCCTGCGACTAAGACTAAGACTAAGACAAGGCCTACGACTACGACTACGACTACGACTACGACTACGAATTCTACACCGACAACGACTTTGACCGTCATTCTGCCTCCAACTGTTACTTCGACGCCGACTTCGACTACGCCTCTGCCTCCTACTCCGCCTTCTACTTCGACCCCGTCTTCGTCTTTTACCCCAACTGCGACTCCGACTCCGACTCAACAGTAACTTCGACCCCACCCCAAACCTCGACACCGACTCCGACTCCGACTCCGACTCCAACTCCGGCTCCGGCTAGAGCTCCGTAAAGAAGCGGGTAATGAAAAGTGCGTAGATCATTACTTGTTTTCCGCTTTTATCATATTCTTGTGTCGGCTTCTTTTTGGGTAAGGGCACCTGCAGCGGCGAGTGGGTGGGGTGTGGCGGGGGGCCGGTACGTACAGTCATTGTTGTTGGCTGCATCTTAAAACACAATTTATTTTGCGTTTAATTGCTATAATTGTGAAATTAATTTCGTTTTCGTTTTCGTTGGCCAGTGAAATCATGGCTTATTTTTTCTTTACCCTTTTTTTTTTATGATTTTTATGATTTTTATGATTTTTATTATTTATATTTTTATGGTTTTTTTCGTTTTTAGTCTCTTGTTGGGCTTTTTATTTTTGCCTTTTTTTTTTTGGTATTTTGGTTTTTTTTTTTTGGGCTTTTAGGTTTTTTGGTTTGCTGCTGTCGGCTCTCTATAAAGTTGAACGACTGCGATCACCCAGGCAGTCGGCGCTTAAGAGGTCATATAATCCCTGGGTACTTAGTTTTCGATGTAACCGAAACCCCAACTAAGTAAAGAAACTCAACGTGAGATGCATTTTCTTTTCCCAGTGCAATGAAAATATCAAAATTGTTTGGCGATAATTTCCTTTTTTTCTCAGCCGCTGATGTCATGAGGCAGAGCCCTCTGGGCGTCTCGATAATTACGAGAAAAATCAATTTTTGATCCATATTATGACATATTACTCTAAGACACTCGGCAGGGAAAACTGCAGCGAAATCAATCCGAGATTCGCGGAAGTGGAAGCCAATGGAATGTGTCCATATACAGGGTGCTTTAGGTAACAGTTGTCCAGTTTCTGGGACATAACATATATAGATATAATATATATAGAAGAATCTAGAATTTAGTACTCAGTATTCAGAATTTAGTTAGTATTTATAGCACACTTTTCTTATAATTATTGTTAGACTATTTAGTTATTGATAGATCAATAAATCGATTGTAGAGTCAATTAAATGTGTGTGTTTATAGGATGAAAGAATTGAGAATTGTTGCAAGGATCACTCCATTGATTTGGATCTATGAATGCAAATGTTTATTTAGTCCCAATCCTATATTTAGCCCATTCAGTTATCGATAGAACAATAAATCGATTCCAGAGTCAATTAAATGTGAGTTCAGTCATAGGAAGAAGGAATTGAGAATTGTTGCAAGGATCACTCCGTTGATTTGGATCTATAAATGCAAATGTTTAGTTCGCCCCAATCCTATTTTTAGCCCATTCAGTTATCGATAGAACAATAAATCGATTGTAGAGTCAATTAAATGGAGTTCGTTAATAAGAAGAAAGAATTGAGAATTGTTGCAAGGATCATTCCATTGATTTGGATTTATCAATGCAAATGTTTAGTTAGTCCCAATCTTATTTTTAGCTCATTCTGTTATCGATAGAACAATAAATCGATTCCAGAGTCAATTAAATGTGAGTTCGGTCATAGGAAGAAGGAATTGAGAATTGTTGCAAGGATCACTCCGTTGATTTGGATCTATAAATGCAAATGTTTAGTTCGCCCCAATCCTATTTTTAGCCCATTCAGTTATCGATAGACCAACAAATCGATTGTAGAGTCAATTAAATGAGAGTTCGTTCATAGAAAGAAAGAATTGAGAATTGTTGCAAGGATCACTCCATTGATTTGGATCTATCAATGCAAATGTTTAGTTAGTCCCAATTACAGTTGATAACCTTCAGCTCAGCTGCTCATTTATCGATAAGTCAATCAATCGATCCATTAGAATAAATAATGTTTGGTTACAGAGAAATCAATTAGTAGATTTCCACCTAGTTAGTAATTCGACTTCACGTTCTTCTTCTTTAGCCGCTTATCGATAAAGCGATCAGTCGATGATTGTAGTTATCGATAAGAGAAATACCTGTGTTGTGATTTGTTCTCATTGCGAATCGTTTACTTGACAGTAATGAGCACATCGGACCAGACACCCGACATGATTACAAATCACAGAACTCAATCAGGAATTACATCGACTTGCCTTCTGCCCAAAACTGGTAAATAGAAAACGCAAAAGCAATCGCCGAACCGTTCATTCAATATTGGCTAACTAAACATGGCCAAGACGGGAGACAGTTGATGAACTGGCCGTGAATAGTGCCATTGCCTGGAATTATTCTCCATGTGAACAAGCGGTCAGTGGGCAGCGGGCAGTGGACAGTGGGCAGCGGCTGGAGCTGGGGAGGGGCTGGCCAAGTGCTGTCCAAAATGTACAGAGCAAAGGAGAATAACTCGTAAAAGATGAAATTATGCGCGTAAATGGTGTGCCAAGGGGGGAGAGTCCCCTCCCAACTGAGGGGAGAAATAAACTGAAGATTTGTGGACGGTAGCTGAAGTTGAGGTTAGAGATTGTGGCAGAGGCACACGGCGAATGCGGCAGATTTGAGTTTCAAATCAAAAAGCTAATGAAAAGGTTATAAATGCCGTTATAGCGCACACACACACACACACTCATATATAACACTCGAGCTCACACTCGCATACACACATAAATTACGCCAATACAAATACAAATAGAAATAGAAATAGGCAAGAGCTTAAACCAAGCCTCCCTTTCCCCTCACACCTCGTCCCTCGGTGGCTCCCTCTCGCCTGGCAACGATTCGAAATGAATCTGAATTCGACTGTGGCTCGCATACGGGAAGTCTGTGTCGTCTGCCCCTGCCACCGATTCACTGCACCAAGAGCAGCCGCACAACCAGCGGCAGAGGAATGCTAAACATGCAAGAGCAGCCGAGACGAGCCGCAGAGCTTGTGGCTGCCAGTCGCCCAGCTCGACATGGACCGGCGCAGCCCGACTGGGCCTCGCCTGGTCTGGCTGTGAGATGGCTTCGGATTCGGACTCGGGCTCGGATTCGGCCAAGTTGCTTCACACGCTGACTGGCGAAGCATCAAGCGGCGAATTGATGCCGCCGATGATGAGGTGCCAGTGCCGGTCGCAGTCCTAGTCAGTCAGTCAGTCAGTCAGTTAGTCAGCCAGGCAGCCAGGCAGCCAGTCAGTTAGTCAGTTTGTCTGGCAGCCAGTCAGTCATTTTGTCAGCCAAGCAATGGCAGGCAATGGCAGGCAGCCGGGTAATCCAAGCATAATGAGAGTTACCAACAGTCAACTGCTGCTGTCGACTGCAACGGCGACGTCGACGACGACGTCAGCAGCGACTGCCATGGCTGAGATTATGCTAATAAGTTGGCGCTGGAGTTGCCAGCAAACGGTATTGGTAACCAAAGTCATGGACGCGAGCGCGCCGGAGTTAGAATCCCAAACCGCTGCAAGCGACGACACATAAAACAGAGAATAGAACAGCAACAAAAGCAACAACAATAACCACAGCAGAAGCAGCAACAGCAACAACAACAGCAGCAGCAGCCACAGCAGCAACATCTTGCAGAACAGCAACGGAACAGCAGAGACAACAGTAAAAGCTTAGGCTGCATTCTAGGTCAGTGACTACCACTAGGAGCAATGCTGCTCCGGCTGCTCCGGCTGCTCAGTTGGCTATGTGTGCTTGGTGTTGGCCAGCGTCTCATTCATTTATCAGCTGGCCATGGTCATAACCATTGCCATTGCCACTGCCACAAGTACAACCACAACCACAACCACAGCCACAGCCACAACCACAGGCTGAGCATCAGACTCAGACTCGGCCATGGCATGGACCAGGAGCAGGCCGTGGAAATCGGTCAATTGTTGCTTGGTCAACTGTCAGCAATGCTTTTGGTTATTTTTCTATCTTTTGCCATGCGACTCTTTGTGGCATATTGCGAGTATGTTGGCCTAAATGGTGATTAGGAAATTGCTAGGGACTTGTAGTCGGCGGATGCAAAAAGGAGAACGGGATGGGGGCAGGGCAGGGAGGGGAAAGTATGCATATTGCCCAGAAGATCTTCGGTGTCAACGTTTTACGACCTTCAGCATTGAGCTGACCATCTGGCCAGCTGACCAGTTGACCAGGTGACCCGCTGACCCCCTAAAGTCATGTCTTTCCCTAAGGAAGTGTGAGAATCTATCGGCTATCACATCTTAATCCCCTGACTCATCCAATTAAAATCCTTATCTTAATTCGAGCCCAAATCTTAACAACCAAGCGAAGTCTTTGAGTCTCTGCCTTTAATTCCGATCTGGCGCTTAAAGCCCGAGATGTTGATAAAGATAGCATTCAATTTGAATGATATAACTGTCAGCATAAATATATATTGATTGCTATCGGATTAATCTAAATTGGAATTGAAATATTCGAAAATGGAAAATAAATACAATTTCACCATAATAAATTTCAGATATAACGATTCTAAGAGGATCAAATCGAAAGAAACTCGTTAAGGTATTCAAATTCGATATATGGGTCATATGTCCCCCCCTTCCTTTTCCCTCCCTCATTATCTGTCCCGCTCTTTGGAGCACCTTTTGGGAGAGTCTGCCTTAAGAAACGCTCCAAGAACTGATCTGAATCAAGAAGCGATTATATCGCCATCCGGTATATTGGCATAGAATTAACTGTTGAGACTCAATGTCTAAGTTATATTTTTCATTCATGGGGTTTGTATTTCCATCAGTATCTGCAAATGTATCTGTATCTGTATCTGCAAATGTATCTGTATCTGTATCTGTAAATGTATCTGTATCTGTAAATGTATCTGTATCTGCAAATGTATCTGTATCTACATCTGTAAATGTATCTGTATCTGCAAATGTATCTGTATCTGCAAATGTATCTGTATCTGCAAATGTATCTGTATCTGCAAATGTATCTGTATCTGCAAATGTATCTGTATCTGTAAATGTATCTGTATCTGCAAATGTATCTGTATCTGTATCTGCAAATGTCTCTGTATCTGTATCTGCAAATGTTTCTGTATCTGTGTCTTCAAATGTAAATGTATCTGTATCTGCAAATGTATCTGTATCTGTAAATGTATCTGTATCTGCAAATGTATCTGTATCTGTATCTGTATCTGTATCTACAAATGTATCTGTATCTGTAAATGTATCTGTATCTGCAAATGTACTATCTGAATCTGTGTCTTCAAATGCAAATGTATCTGTATCTGCAAATGTAAATGTATCTGTGAGGCTTTACAGTTGCTTTGAGCGCCGTTGTCGTGATTGTTGTTGCTGCGCTGCTGTTCGTGTCGGGCTTTTGTTGACTGGCTTTGCAAATATTAGTGCTAATGCTAATGATGATAATGATAATGATAATGACCGCTCACAAGCGATAATGATGCCCACAGAACTGTCCACTAACTGGACAGAACAACAGCCAACAAATCGTCCAACTGAGCAACTGACTAACAGACCAGAAGTCTAACAGAGCAAATCGCTGTCTGAACTGAACTCAGGGAATGTGGCGCGTCTTGAAGATTACACCAAATTACCGTAAAATGAGTGACAATTCCATGATTATTTTAATGGGCATTTAAGCTTAACAATATTGACGCGAATCTTCATCAGCATTCTTGGGACCTCCCAAGTCAGATGCCCAGTGGATACCCAGTGATCCAACGCCTTGCCAATTTCCGAAGCTTTCATCGTTGATTTGATGAACCAAATTCGATTGTTATGACCAATCGACTATGACTCACCGTTGATGATTGAGACGCCCACAGCTCATAATGACTCCTCCTCCAGCAGCACAACCATCCAACATTTGCTGCCCATCCCCCTTCCCCCACCCCCCTTCACCTACGGCCATAAATTAGCATTGTTTCGGTTCTGCCACTCGATTTGAGATCGCATGTGGGCGGTTCACAGCACAACAACAGATCCATGTATGCGGCTTTCAATGGGTCTCTATGGGTCTCTGGGTCACGTATCACTTTCATATTGATAATCGCAATAAATCATGAAGTGGTTCTATTATTTTTATGGCCTCTATCCGATATGTTGAATGATTGCGATCGCACAAGCGCAGGCACACGGACTCCGTTCACCTCGTCTTAGAGTCTCTGTGCGGGACAGCCAATGTAGGCAAAACCCAAAAGCTGTAATGGAAATTTTACATGAAATGCATTTATTTTTCCATTACACGGAAAATGTTCAATGTTCAATACACGATGTCATGCTGGCAAAGATGATGTTCAGGAAAAATTGAAAATCAGTTGCAGACAAAAGAAAACTTGCCCTAATATAATATTTTGGAAATTCTTTTCATCAACAGATGATGTCATAGACTCATCTGCTCATCTGCTCAACTGTCATAACAATAGCCACGGATTGACTCAATCGATTAATAAACGCGAGGATAAATGTTCAATTTTCAAAATTCTCAAAGACACGATTTTTAAGAGATCCAAAAATATGGAACATATAACATAGAAAAGTTCCAATTTATGAGGCATTCGAAATCGAAGATCAGACAAGCTGAAAGTTCAGTGCTTCATTAATATCGATAGTGCAGTCGGTCAGCTTGTGCAATTATCGATAGTTGCTTCCATATTTGTGCCATATTTCGTAGAATTAAGCTTTTTTTTTTTTTGAACCGCAGAAATGATCATTTCTTTAGATTTCCGATGACTTATAAGTGTTTAAGGTCAGATTCTGGCCGCCGTTGAAATATCAAATGAGCCTCTTAGGTTTGTTTTGTGAATCGTTGTTGTTGTTGTTATTCTTATTGTTGTTGCAAGTAAGCGAAAATGGCAATGGCAACATTAAGAGCAACAACATTCATAATAGCAGCAGCAACAACAACAACAGCAACAGCAGCAGCAACAACAAATGACCTAGTAAAAGAAAAAGTTTATTTTTATAAATTTCGCAGACCCTTCCTCTTCGAGTTTGTTGCTTTTGCTTTTGCTGTTGCTGTTGTTGTTGTTGCTCTTTTTCCGCCGATTTTTGACCAAAAGACGATGTATAGTTATTAATTCTTAACGGTTTTTACTTTCACGTTAGAACAATATGGACAGAGGCGATAATTATTTCTAAAGATGCCGCAACCTCAAGCATCCGTCACCGTGTGGCGCGTTGCGTCTCGTCTCGTCTCGACGCGTTCGTTGCCTAAGTCTTTTGTTTGCTCTTCCGCTGGTCGCATTATCTGCGCTCCTCCTTCCCCCCCGCCTGAGCCACTAGTCAAGCCATTCAGCCCAAATATGTTATTTATATATACTTATATCAATATCTATACCAACACACATACATGCACACACATACATGCACACACATACATGCACACATACATACACCCATAGCATATGGCCAACTAACGGTCCGAGAATGACGTGCAAATGTTTATAGAAGTTTTAACTCATTTTTTTTCATACAAATAGTTTTAAGTTTTTAGCTTGTAGTTTTTTAGATTTTTTTTGTTTTTTTGTTTTTTTGTTTTTTGTTTTTTGTTGTTCACCTTTGGAAACAAAAGCAAATAGAAAATTCCACACAATAACCAAAAAAGCAAAAGCTAAAGCAAATACACATAGCTGGAAACTAGAACATAATGCAAATTACGATGGACAATGGCCAAAGAGGTTAACTCAGCCGATGCCAAGAAGTAAGGTGAAACCCGAAGATCGAATAAACAGAATTGCAAAATCGGCCAAAAGCAAACAGACAGCAAAACACTCCGTTTGTTTGATATTCGATTATTGGTATAAGTTTATGCCTAAGTATATATATTTAGGATCTCGGCCCGCAACAAGTATTCAATTCTGTGTGTGCTTAAGATAGTATGCTCCAGGTGGGCGGAGGGCGGAAGAGGGAAGGGGGAGTGCGACAAGTGTGCTCCTAGGGAGCATATAGTTGTGGCAGCCCTCAAAGAACACATTTGGGCTCTGTTAACTTGCCTACCCTGAAGGAAATGTTAAAGCCTAAATGTAAACAAAAGTCCTTGGGCTGCGGCTTGAACTCTGGGTATTTGGGTGACAAAAAGTCACAGATAAAAGAGTAAGTATTTTTCATAATATATTGAAACAGACTTTACAGAGTTAACAGACTTTTACAAGCATATTTAACATGCTTAAGTATTTCCTTATGTTAAGTCTCGCTTGACAGGATTTCTTCCATTTCGGGAGGCATTTCTGTTGAAGCTGTAAATTTACATATCAGCATACAAATTTAAAGTTGTATGAATTACGTTTTATTTACATTAATGTTAACTGCTCTGTAACGCCTATCTGTTAACAGCTGTCTGTAATTAACAGACTGCCATCTATTTTAACATTGCCTGTTAGTTACAAAATAAAAGCTTCAGATTCTCGGGCTGTGTAGTTCGAGGCTGTCACTTGATGAACTGCTTATGTTTATTAACATTACACGGCTTCTGTTAATAACATAAATATTTAACATATAACATACATCTCAATTAATTGGAATAATTTGTTACTAAGCTGCACTCCTATTTTATAAAAATTGTTGTTATTGTTTTTATTTTTTATTTCTAGTTTCAAGCCGCATCCAAATTGTTCACTGTTGTTTACTGGCATCATTAACAGTCTCTGTTATTGTAGCTTTTAAAACGTCACCTTTCCGTTTGCTCTGCTTCTAGGATTTGAAGTCTCTGATGTTTTTGGCCACAACTAGAGAATTTGGGTCATGTTTATACCTGACTTATAGTGCCATCATCATCATTATCATCCATAATAACAGACAGCACATGACATGATCTCTGAGATGAGCATGCAACCATCGACAGGCGCATTTTTATTATTATTATTGTTGTTGCTGCTGCTGCTGTTGTTGTTGTTGTTGCTTTGATGTTGTTTTGTTGATGTTTTTGTTGCTGTTGTTTTAGCTCAATAACTTTTCTTGTTTTCGTAAAACTTTCACATGTGAATGCGACGTCTGACGACTGCCGTCATCGCCTTCACTCCACCCTCTGCACGCCTCCAAGTACCACATAACCGCATACCTCAAGCTCCCCCCCGCAACCCTCACCTCTGCTAATGTCTCGAGCGCTTCGCTTATTATGTTTGGCGATTTTTTATTTTAGCTGCCTTATTTTTTTCCATTTCTTGACGTTTTTTTTTTATTTTTTGCTTCTTCATGCAATTTTGCTGCTTTTCTTCTAATGGCCCAGACTGTTGCCAATGTCGTTGTTGTTGCTGTTGCTGTTGCTGTTGCTGTTGCCTTGGCTGATGTTGTGGTTGGCTGTCTTTTTGCCGTTGCTGCTTGAGCTATAAATTTAATTTCGATGCAAAGTTACAGCTTAATTCTAATGCCCATCGCCACGATGGACACGACGAAGACGTTCATCATCATCATCATCATCATCATAAGCAGCAGAGGCAGGGGTAGAGGAAGAGGAAAGGGCAGAGACAGCGGCAGCTTCAGCTTCAGCTTCAGCATCCACAACGGAGGAATGGCAAGAGAAGCGCCAGCGAGAAAATCAGAATTCCAGCGTTTATGTGACCGGCAGAGCCGTATCCACCGCGTTCATGGCTGTCCCTGCCTTCAAGCTTGTTGCAAGCATTTCACTTTTTTCGTGCCGCAAATGATGATCGATGTGCGCGTCGCATGTCGCTGTCGATGTGGCTGTCGTGGTGGCGACTGAGCCGCTGTTTCTATCGCCTCCAACGCCCCTTTCTGACTGCCAGCATTTAAATTGGCAAAATGCAAATTTCTACCGCTTTCCGCTTGCCGCTAGCCGCCTGCTGCTTCACCCCTCCCATCATTGCCCACCCTCGCTTGCCCTCGCTCCCTTAGATGTCGACAGATGATGCCAAAAATTATTAAGATAAATGTCAGCAACATCTCGAAATTGTTGAAAAATTAATTAGATACTAAGTGGACTCGCCTGCCAAGTTCGGTGCCAACATCAACTCCAGCTCCAACTCCAACTCCTAATCCTAAACCTATCCCGGGCAGGGACTTCGCAATCCTCGCTAATCACCAAGCAGCTCAGATCGCACTCCGCCGCAATCAACATCACCGGAGCCTTATAAATGACCACGTTCAATGCTCAGACGTCGTCACCGTTGTAGATCCCGTCGCGGTTGACGTCGTCGCTGCTGTTGCCGTTGTCTATGACGTTGTCGGTGTCGTTGCTGCTGCTGTTGCTGTTGCCGTTGTCGTTGCCGTTGCCATTGCTCTGCCCCAGCCACTGCCGCCGACTTTGCCGTTGCCTTTACAGTCAACAACGCAGTTAGCATCGAATCTTGTTAGCCGCACAGCATCCAAAGGCGCTAATTAACCGTGTTGGCTTTTGGGCTGGCCAAGCGACACGACAAACGAATTGCTGCCAACTCTTTGACTGGCACCATCGGTGGGTGAGTGGAGCCTAAAACTGGGGCCTTCATGACAGTGGATGGGCCGCCTTATCTATGGGCCAAGGGGGGCTGGGTGGGTCAGCTGTAGGGAACATAAGTAAAAGGGTTTGAGGTGAGGGGATGGATACAGGGAAAGCCAAATGAGGCACCCGCATTTTAGCAGCTTTACTCAAATACACACATACACACACACACACACATACACACGCACGCATATACAGAGCTGTACCCATCTAATGAACGCCCCTTGGCAACTGCAATCAGTACCTTGAACCTACAACAAAAATGAAAATAAAAAAGAAAGAAGAAAATTGGAGAGAAAAGAACCTTTAATGCAGCTACCTGTAGCGCTGTCTTCTCATTAAGTCTTCGGGCTTCTGATCTTCAGCATGGCTACAACATCATCAACCACATTACTGGGATCCTACAATAGATAAGCCACGAACTGAGCTGACATGATCAACGCCTTCCCAGAGCTTCTAATGGGATCCAGCTAATTTAGGAGTCGTCACTTAGTGTAGTCATTTTAACGAATGGCCGTACTAAGAGTTTTAGCACAGCGAAAATAATAAGACGAAGATGAAGAAACATAGGAATAAGAACAGAAAAAAAGAAGATGAAAAAGAAAAAAGGAGAAGGAGAAGTAGGCGGAGAAGGAGAAGGAGTCAAAGGATTAGACTAGAAATTAGCTAAGAGGGTTAAGACCTGAAGTGAAAAGGATCGATGAGCATGAGGCAAAGGTCTGTTTTAGATATAACAGCTAAAAGGGTTAAGACCTTAAACAGAAGAGTTCTCAAGGCATGACGGACTCTCCCAGAGATTGTTGAGTCAAGAATTCTTCATTGGAAAAAGTATTCGATTCTCTGGATTTCCTTTTATTAGGATATGGATATTCGGATATCAAATGATTATGTTATTGATCGTTAAGTCACATCTATATAATTGATCTTCCCCCTTAGACTCTTGGGCTAAGGTGTTGACAATCTTTTGAAAGATTCTTCTGTCCAATAATCAGAGCTTTATAAAGTATTACCTTAAGATAATGACGGGCTATAATGGGTATAAGTTTAAGGTACACTCAAGTCTACGATGGTCTAGACTTTGGACTTCATTCCTAAGAATCGGCTCAGATCAACGGCGAGCACTCCACTCCAACCACTTCCGGCCACACGTTTCGAGACCTTTGTCTGAGCTTTGGTATAAAGTTGGTGAGGTTTGTGGCCAAAACGAGAGCTAGTTGGTCACATTCGAAAGCTAACGGTTGATGGCTGCTCTATGTGATTAGCCGGGATGCATGATAACAACTAATTAACTAGAAATCAAATCGAATTACAAGCTACCTAACTAACCAACTAACAAACATAAACTACTTACTATTCACTATTTACTATTTGCTCTTTACTATTTGCTCTTTACTATTTACTATTTACTACTTACTATTTACTACTTAGTATTTACTATTCACCCAGGGAAGTGAAAGGTTATGCGGAGCTCGCCATCCCAAGGCTTCTCGCACCCAACACCGAGCACAGCTGATGAACAAGACCGGAACAGATCTCCGGCAGGCAGACAACAAGCCGAAGCAAAAGTAAAAGCCGGCTATGGCCTAGGCCAGACCTCGACGGAGCAGGGCAGAGACCAGAACAGAACCCAACACCAAGCCAAAGAGAAAAGAAAGGCAGTCCCCGCCAGCAAATGACCAAACTTGTGCTGCAAATATTTAGAACAGACCTAAAAAAAAAATAAATAAAATACAAAGAAATAAATAAGTAAAGTAAAAATGTAAGAGTGTAAAAATGTAAAAATGTAAAAATGTAAAAATATAAAAAAGTAGAAAAAAGTACTAAAAGAAAGAAATTAAAACGTGTGTGTGCTTTTTTTTGTTCCAGAGGCCGAAACTGGCCAAAAGCGCTGTGTCAGCTGTGAGTTATGCCTGTCATAACAGCTGGCCGGAACATGGGATCTGCAATCTGGAATGTAGAATCTGTGAGCGGGAAAGCTGGAATCTAGAATCTGCAATCTAGATATTCAGGCGATTGAATGCGACGCTGTATGTGTTCCCAGCTGACCGCGTGACACGATCACGCACACTGCCGCTGCTTTGCTTCGGTTTGGTTTGGCCTAATGATGCCAGGTATTTGGATTAAAGGCTAAGGTTCATCGCAGTTTACTAGTGGTTGGCACGTGACACGCGTATAAATAAAGTCAGATGACGATCCCGCACGATAGAATCTCATAGTTCTGGTAGCCAGCCCGAAGACAAAGCTTATCTCTCGTGTCACGAGCAATCGCACAAATGTTTGCTGTGTGCTTTGTTAGTCAATCCTTTAAGTAAACTTGGTCACACGCCAAGAATACGTACACGTACCTATTGGATTATAGGTGCCATAGAAAATGAAATAATAATACCCCAAGTTCTCTCAACGATGCGATGCTTCAGCTTGGAGCGTGACACGAGCACGTTTGATTTGATATTAGTGTGTAATTTGCGTGATATTCAGAGCTGAGAGTGTGTATTGGCATATATATATGTATATGTATATAATATATGTGGGCATAAATTATAATTAACGATTTGCATGCTAGAAATTCATATTAATTTCGATGTCGTGACACGCGCCCATCGCTAGAAGACAGAAGCTTCTGATATATTTATCTGGCGCCCAAAAACACAGCAGAAACTCTGCAATTGCAATGCAGAGCAACGGTTCCTTGCATTTTTTTCCAGCGGTGACACAGAACATTGTGTTTAAAACATGTGACGGGGGAGTTACGTGGGTAGTGGTAAGTGGTAAGTGGTAAGTGGGTAGTGGGTAGTGGATAGTGGATAGTGGGTAGTGGGAAGCGGAAAGTGGAAAGTGGGAAGCGGGAAGTGCTCACTGTACTAAGCAGCAACAGTCTAAGTAAGCGGAACCCAAAGCGTCAAGCAATTTTCTTATTTTAAGTGATTTCTTTACGCTTTCGCGGCGACTGCTCCAGCTTCAGTTTCAGCTTTAGAGGCAGCCTCAGGTCTTAGACAACAACTGTGACTGCGACTGCGGCTGCGACTGCGACTGCGACAGCGACGATCGCTGCTTGTTCAGCATTCGTTCCAATCTTAATTATTGTCGTTTGCAGTCAGGCAGTCCCCAAGTCAAGTCTCCATCTCCATCTCCATCTCCATCTTCATCTTAAGCTCTAACTCAATCTCCATCACCAGCACCATCTGCAGCTCCACTGCCATCTCCATCTCCATCTCCATCTCCATTTTCATCTGTGCTCTCGTCTGCAGCCTCAGTGCTGGCAATTCATTTGCTGTTATGTCAAGTCGACGGAGCTGGCGAGTTGCTGCTCAATTGACGCCGCTCTAATGAATTATGATTATATTTGCAGGCCAGTCTGGCAACTCTACAAGGCTGCAGCGACGCTGTTAAGTCTGCTGTTAAGCCTGCCAACGTTAACATACCGCTGGCAGCGCCGTTAGCAGCATGGCAATGACCTGACACTGCGTAGAGTTTACTTGGCTAAGTTCTCATTACTCGGTCGCTGCCACTGCCACTGCCACTGCCACTGCCACGGCCGCTGCCACAGCCGCTGCCGCAGTCGCTATTGCTGTCACAGTTACTACCGCTGTTGATGTTGCTGTTGTTGTTGATGATGTTATTGTTGTTGTTGTTGTTGCTGTTACTGTCGCTGGCAGTTCCATTGCCATGGCCATTGCCGCTGTACTAGCCTCTGCGTCAACGTCAGCTTCAGTCTCAGCCTCAACCTCAGCTTCAGCTTCAGCCTCAGCTTCAGCCTCAGTTTCAGCCTCAGCTTCAGCCTCAGCCTCGGCCTCAGTTTCAGCCTCAGTTACAGACTCAGTCATAGCCTCTTACCCCCCTTCCCGGAGTCTATAGAAGCAAGCGGGCAGCTACTTTAATGTTTGTTTTCTTTACTTCTCACTATTTTATTTTGATGATATTGTAGCTGTCGCTGTAGCTGTTGTTGTTGTTGATGTTGTTGTTGTGTCCATGTACAATGCAAATACATAATGTACTTTGAGTTATTTTCTTTTTCACATTTTACCTACACACACACACACACACACGCACAGCGAACGTAATGGCTGCGAAATTTGTCGCCCTCTTCATTAATTGGCATTATATCAAAATAAATACTCAGGTCTGACGACTTTCTTTTCGCATAACAAGCTAGAAAACTTATGAAAATAGTAATACCAAAAAAAATAAAAAATTTAATAAAATAAAAAAAAAAAATATAAAATTAAATTAAAAATAAAACTAAAAATATAATATAAATAAAAGCGTGCAGAGACGTGCATTTTTTTAAGCCTTTAAGAGGCAAATTAATTATTCAAGAAATAATCCAAAAAACGGGAACCTAAAATTGATGAATCGAGAGCTGTGTTCCAGGTGTTCCAGAAATGATCTAAAAAGTACGGGTACTGCGCCGGGTCGAGGCGCATCAATTAGGTAAACGAAACTTAATTAGGTAACATCCATTACAAATAGTGTTCTTTATGATAGTTACAGTTAGGAACCCACAGATTGAGCATCTCCTACAAATATACACACATATACATATATATATACATATATATGTATATGTATCCCGGCGGACTGTTTGCTCATTTGCCAGACAATGTTTATCAATCATTATTCCCACATCGCGGCGCTGATTACACAACATTCCAGAGTTCCCGCAGTGACTCGGCATAATTCATTAGCATATTTATCACTCAATAGCAGATCACCATCTCTCGACGATGCTGACAAGATTACGGCCAATGCGATCGGCTATGCTTACTAATCTCCCTAAGCCCCAAAACGGTAGCCATGCAAATCGATGCTCTGTAACAGGTGCTCTTGTCCCGTGTCCCGTGTACCGTGTACCGTGTGTACCAGGGACTACTAGATGGGCGAGCGGCAGAGACGGAAGGGAGGGAGAGCGGAAAGAGGGCGGGAGGAGAAATAGAGACAGAGAGAAAGAGAGAGACAGAGAGAGGGAAAGAAAGAGAGAAAGAGTGAGAGAGTGAGAGAGTGAGAGAGAGAGAGAGAGAGAGAGAGAGAGAGAGAGAGAGGAAAGAGAGGAGTCGTAGCAGTGACCAAGTAAAGACGTAGCCAGGCAACAACTGTTGTCGCTCTGTTGTTCAAGTTCAATGCTACGGACCTCGATTGCTGTTAAAGTTGCTGCTGCTGCTGTTGTTGCTGCTGTTGTTGCTGTTCCTGTTGCTTCTGCCGCTGTTAAGCTGGAGGTCGCTCGGCAGGCAGCAACTCTACACGGAGAGTGTGTGCGCGCGTGCGCTGTAGTTGTTGTAAGTTTGGAGAGTTCGCTCTCGTTCTCAGCTTTGGACTCTTTCTTGTTCTGCAGAAGCAGAAGAGGCCCAACATTCGCTGGAGCGTATCTGTGTCTGTGTGCGTCTCACACTGTGTATGTGTGTGTGTGTGTGTGTGTGTGTGTGTGAATGCTTGTAAAGTAGAAATGGGCTCGCGCTTTTCTTCGTTTCTTTGCCTGCTCCATGCGTCTGCATTGCCATTGCTGCTTCTTCCGCTGTTGCCGCTGTTACTGTCGTCGTCGTCGTCGTCGTCGTCGTCGTCGTTGTCGTCACCGTTGCCGCTGTCGCTGCCATCGCCGTCGCCGTCGCCACTGTTGTTGTCGCTGTCGCTGTCGCTGGCGCTGCTGCATGGTCTCCGCTGGCTTTCTTATGCCGCTTTCTCTGCCTCTGTTCTTGTGCGCTCTCCCGGCTGATGGCTGATGGCTGATGGCTGATTCTTCTTTTGCCGTGGAGACCTCTGGGAAAAGCATAAAAGTGGCGCACTCGCTGGCCTACCAGCCATTGCGCGTAATGCAATTGAAGTGCTAACAGCGCCGTCGAGTCAGCATTATTAGCAGCAATAGCAGCAAACCATCACAGCAGCAACCATCAAAGCAGCAACCAGCAACCAGCAATAGAAGCAGCAGCATCATAGCAGCAGCAGCAGCAGCAGCGTGGACATAATAACAACTTTTTTTTTTTGAAAACAACAACTCTGTGTGCTCCTAGTGAACTTAAAAGTGTGTGCAGCATTGCAACATTTGGTGGCATTTTCGGATTCGGGTACGAGACTCCTCCTTGTGCTCAACCAGGGCTAAACCTAATTTGACAGCCCCCACCACCCCCGCCCAACAAGTGTCGAGTGTGAAAGTGCAAGCATTTTTTTCGGTTTATCCACACAAATCATAAACACACGCGAAGGATTCTCGCTGTCAACTAAAAATAAAAAAAAAAAACATAAAAAAATATATCAAGTTCAACAAAACTCTCAACTAAAATCCAAGTTAACGAAACGAAAAGAACTAACTGTTAATCAGTTTACAGTGCAATATTTTTTTAATAAAAAAAAAAGGTAAGCAAGCCAAAAGAATTTCATTTAAAATGTGAAGAAAATTTAAAAAAAAAAAATATCAAAGTGATCGAAGGAGGTTAATTTTTTTTTTTTTTTGTTTAAGAAAAAAACAAAATGAAATTAAGAACTTTTAAAATATCTGAAAAAATAATAGAATTATTTTCTATTACTCCACTTAATTAATACAGTCTGTAAGAAAAGTAAACTACCTGGGGATGATGCCTTCTGGGCACGAAGCACTTAGGACATTGTTGTTAGTGTCGTTTACATAAAAAATTATCAGATATTTGATATTTGATATTTGAATTTTTTTTTTGCTTCAACGTTACAAAAAAAAAAAAAAAACAAGGAAAATGCTCAAAATCATTGGGAAGAGGTTTTTCGGATAGTCCAGGAAAACTGTGAGTTTTGATAGGCGAAGAGAAAGGCGAGAGCTCTGGATGAGGCTCTAACTTGACAATTACTGGTTTTGTTTTCCTTCGTTTTGATTTTTGTTTGCACTTGAGATTCGTATGAAGGCGCTAAACAAAAGACTTAGGCAACGAACTTGAACCATGTATACATGTTATGCGTGCGTGTGGTACAACTATGATGTGTGTGTGCGTGTGTGCGTTTCTGTACATGTGTGTGTGTGCGACAGGATGAGTTAGACACTGACATGCAATAATATGCCCACAGGCGACTTCAACTTAATCCTCAGCTTCATCCTCATCCTCATCTTCATCTTCATTTTCATCTTAATTTTCATCTTGGACTTCAACTTGAATCCTGACTCCAGCTTTGACTTTGACATTGCACAACTTGCGACATTTTCAATTCATTGGAAAATGCAGGCAAAGCCTCAACTGGACACGCTCTCTCTTTCGTATACACAAACACACACAGAGCACAACACACACACACACACACACACACACACTGTGACATATTTAATGCTCTTTCCTTTTGTCTACTTTAGTTACTTCAGTTGACGGTTTTTTCTTTATTATTTTAATGCCTGCGCTTTATATTTTCTGTTAAAGTCATTAACGCAATTAACCGTTATTACCGGGGCCGCCATCGTCGTCACTGTTCACCCAATTCATTAGGAAAGCATTTAGTGTAAAAGAAAGACGCACACACACACATAGACACACACGTATCATACGTCCGCACAGCAAAAAGCAACGGGCCAAGAGCATGAGAAACGCATTAAAAAAAAAAAAAAAAATAAAAAATAAATAAAAAAAATAAAAAAAAAAGCGCACGCAGCAAAAATAAAAAAATGAACTCAAATGCGGAGCAACAGCAGCCCCCAAACGGAGTAGCTAGCTGCCCCTTCCACAGCCCCCGTCCTGAACTGCACCTACTCAGTGGCCATTCAGGCCGGCGTCAGTTTTATGGTCTTTTACACACACACACACACACATGTATACCTCTGTGTGTGTTTGTTCTTAGGCAGTAGCCAAAACTTTGTGGAAACTCAAGTTTATATGTTCGTCTTTTTATATATATATTTTTTTTGTTTTTGGGTATTTTTTATTGTTGCTGCTGCTGCGACCGCTCCGGAAATAACGTAATAATGTTGCATAAAAATGACTTGTTGTTTTATAATCGAATCGTAAAAGTCAAGAAATGGAATGGAGGCAGTCGTAAAGCGGACGCCAGGTTTTTTCCTGATAGAATGGAACACGCTGCATGCGGCTAACAAAAGACTTAGACAACGAACTTGTAACACAGCCACAGCCACAGCCACAGCCACAGCCTCAGCCTCAGCCTCAGCCTCAGCCTCAGCCTCAGCCTCAGCCTCAGCCTCAGCCTCAGCCATAGCCTCAGCCATAGCCACAGCGACCAATAGCTGGCAGCAATCAAATCCAATTGCCTGGCCATTCCAAACTCTTAATTACAGCAATGTAAACTAACAGTGCATGCAAATTTGAATTCCTCGTGCCCCGTGGCCCTCCCCCTCCCCCCTCTTTTTCGCTATGCCATGATGGCTGCATGCACCTTTTATCTTTGTGTGGAAAAGTCTCACGCCCAAAACGTCGTAAGTGCAGCAAATGAATGAAGTTTCTCTGTCGTTATCTGTCGTCGTTTGCTGGTCAACATCGGCGCCAAAACGTACAATGCGTGTCGGGATACTTTCGGTGGGTGGGGAGTGGAGGGAAGGGGAGGAGAGTGGAGTGGAGGCTGCTCCAAAAGTGACCCAAATCCGCCAGAGCTGTGCCCGCCAAGAAAGCCAACACTGACCAAAATACAAGAAGAAGACGGAAAAAGTACAACAGACACAACAACAACAAGAGTTAAGCGCTAAAAGCTTTTTTCTTGGCCCACTTTTCAATGTATTTTGTTGTATTTTGTTGTGTTTTGTTGTATTTTGTTGTATTCTTTATTTTTTTCTTTTTTGTGTTTTCTTCATTTTGGTGGTAATCAAGCTGCCAAGTTTTTTTTCTTTAAACGGAAATTGATGAAATCGATTTTGATTAGATTAGAATATCGGAAGAAAACACACACACACACACACACACACACACTCACTCATTGAGAAGACATGAATGACAGGCAAAAGGGAACGAAACTGAGCCAACCAAATGAAGTGAGGCTGGAGAAAATGCTGTGGGAAATGAGGGAATTTTTCAAGATTGGCTTTCGAAATGGTCTTAGAGCTGGCGATAACTTGGCTTTTATGTTGGGTGGTAAAACTGAGAAGGAACATAAAAATTTGTAATGAATATTTGGGATCCTCTTGAAGATCACAAGAACTCGTTTCATGCCCGCCGCATGGCCTGCCTCCGTTTCTGGCCAAAGCCCCTCCAAAGGCGGCTTCTGATAGGAAGCTAAAGCTGCGGCAACTCCGAATCGAAGATAATAAATCTGCACAAATCCAGTACACAGATTGGCACATTTCTCGGGTAGAGTCTTCAGATCTCACAGATCTCACAGATCACACAAGTCGCAGTCGCTGAACTCTGCCATTTTACGATTTTGCACAAGAGAGTCCTTGTTCATCCTTGGAATTTATCAATTACAAATTAATTACATTTTTAATTTAAAAATTAATTAAACTATAGTCACTCAGAGCTCGAAAGTGTGTTGCGGCTGATACACTTTTTTTTTATGGAAAAGTATTTAAGAAATTATCATTAAAGATTTACTTAATTTCTAAAGTTGCTTGAACTAGAAAAGCACTGGAAAAACTGGAAAATGGAAACCAATACAGGTGCTTAAGCTTCAGCTTCAGCCTCAGCTTCAGGCTTCAGGCTGGAAATTGAATTCTAGCGCCTCATCTCTGCTTTCTGGGGGAGAGCGAGCTCCATATTGGCTTTTCTATATGGGATCTAAGATGATTTCTGGATTTTCTTTCTTTTTCATATATCTTTAATCTTTTCCCAAGCATCCGCACCTTTCCAGTTTTTACCCAAACTATGCAAAATTCCATGCACCAGTTTTTACAAGCTCGTCTCCTGTGGCAAGCATTGTTTTTTTTTTTTATTTTTTTTCATATTTTTGTTGTGACGCTGATGCTACTTAAGAACTTGTCCACAGCCCACACCAACAAGTAGCAACTGGCAACTGGCAACTAGCAACTGGCAACTGGCAACTGGCAACTGGCAACTGGCAACTGGCAACTAGCAACTAGCAACAAGCAACTAGCAACTAGCAACTAGTTAAGGAGAATGCTTCTCGTTTCGGCTACTGGAGGATGGAGGTGCATCCCCGTCTCGGATTTCGGGCATTGGTTGGGGTCTGTGCCGCTTCGTTGCAGTAGTTGTAATTGAATGCGCTGTGGCACAGTTTGCTTTCAGCTGTTGTTGTTGTTGTTGCTGTTGTTGTCGTTTAGTGTGTTGTTGTTGTAGTTGTGGTTATTTGTTGTTGTTGCTTTTGCTACTCATTGCGGCGCTGACCCACATTCAGCAGCTGTTGAAGCACTTTGAACAAATTAACCCAACGAAATCAGCACCTGTTGCGACAACAGATTCGCGCCACAACAATGGGCGAAAGATGGATAAATAAATAGATAAATGGATAAATGGATAAATGGATAAATAAATGGATGAACAAATAGACAAATAGCCCCCCCCCCGAAACATACTTGAGCACTTGTTAGGTTCTCCTGCTTGGCGGCAGAGCACTCCATGGCGCGAGCTCCGACCACTTCTCGAGAGGCTGTTCAATGGTCAGTGATACGAGTCTCAGGTGTGCCCTAGTGTGTATAAATGTGTGTGTGTGTGTGTGTGTGTGAGTATGTGTGTGTGTGTGTGAATGTAAGTGTAATCATTTACACACTCAGTGAGCTGCAACTTCTTACTTGCCTCTTTAATTGTTGCTGTTGCTTTGAGTGTTTTCTTTTTCTTTTTGCAAAAACATCAACTGATCCAATTTGGAATTCGGAATTCGGAGTTTAGAATTCGGAATTCAGAATTTAGAATTCGGAATTCTGATGATCACCGACGCGACTGATGATGAGCTGGCACTTTCGGCGTTCCAGATGAAATATTTTCGTTTTCTTTTAGGAAGAACTTGTATATCTGTATCTATGTGTGCGTGTGTGTGTGTGTGTGTGTGTGTGTGAGTGACTGTGGAATCTGTGCTAGTCAACGGTTGTTTGCTTTACAGCACGCCCCACTGACAGCTCTGGAGTCAATTCTATTCATGGCCATAGATATGCGCCCTATAAGCCAAATGGTTGGCCTTACGCTTTGTCCGGCGTTCCCATTATGAATTTGATTGTCGCATTTTGTGTCTCGACTCAACTTTCCATCCCAATTAGGCCAGCAAATTATTCAGTTCCAAGCAGACTCCCAAATAAGTATTCTTCTTGAAAAAAATGAGAAAGGAGAATTCCCACTTTCAAGCTGAATCCAAAAAAAAAGAAATAATAACAAAAAAAATACCATAAATTATGCTACGGTTATTAAACAATTACAAACTACAAAGAGCGAAGGCCGGAGGAATGAAGGGAATTTGCAATTTCATTAAACACAACTCGATGGCCCATTTAAAAGGGGGGGTCTTCCTCTTTCGGAACATGTTGTATATCACACCTTTTCCATCGTAAACAAACCCAAGTCTCCATTATGATTCACTTGGCACAAAGAACACTGTTTGTCCCCGGATTAGCTTAGTTCTGTTCACTTTTATTACCGTAGATTTCTAAAAAATACTGATTTTATTATTCCTCCATGTTTCCATGTTTCCAGCTATCCAGCTATCTATCTATCCATCTATCCAGCTATCCAGCTATCTATCTATCCATCTATCCATCTATCCATCTATCCATCTATCCATCTATCCATCTATCCAGCTATCTATCTATCCATCTATCCATCTATCCATCTATCCAGCTATCCATCTATCCAGCTATCCAGCTATCCATCTATCCATCTATCCATCTATCCATCTATCCATCTATCCAGCTATCCATCTATCCAGCTATCCAGCTATCTATCTATCCATCTATCCAGCTATCCAGCTATCTATCTATCCATCTATCCATCTATCCATCTATCCATCTATCCATCTATCCAGCTATCCATCTATCCAGCTATCCAGCTATCCATCTATCCAGCTATCCAGCTATCCAGCTATCCATCTATCCATCTATCCATCTATCCATCTATCCAGCTATCCATCTATCCATCTATCCATCTATCCATCTATCCAGCTATCCATCTATCCAACTATCCATCGTCCCATCTTCCTGTCTTCCCATCTTCCCATCTTTCCATCTTCCCATCTTTCCATCTTCCCTTCTTCCCTTCTTCCCATCTTCCCACCTTTCCATCTTCCCATCTTCACATCTTCCCATCTTCCACTTCTCAAAGGGTCGATTTCATAAATTTCAGTCCCCAACTTGATTAGCATCCACATAAACTCGTCGCTCGTACATTTTGATTGAATGATGATGACGCGCGGCATCATGTTAGACATTTATTTTGTTGGGCATGGGAAGATGCGCCGAGAAGGAAGAAGAGAGAAGGAGATGGAGACGAAGTCGAAGACAGAGAAGGTGAAGGTGATAGTAATGTTGATGGAGGCGAGGAAGAGGCGAGAAGGCAAAGTAGAAGTAGAGGTTGAGATGATGGGGCATGATGGATTAACAAGTCCACTTTACCACTTGTCCACGCAATGTGTGAAAGTGTTCCCATTTCGAGTGTCACTTCAAGTTTGGGCGTCTTTTTGGATTTCGACACGTTTTGCGCCTGAAAATGATATCATTGCACTTGACGTGGCCAACGGCATACAGAAGAGGGCACCAACAAACTTGTTGAAGTCACTATGAGAATGTGTGCGTGTGTAATGGTGTGTGTGTGTGTGTGTGTGTGTGTGTGTATGTGCGTGTGCCCATTTGATTCTGAGAGTCAGGTCTTGTAGCTCTTGGCTACAGTTTTAATGAGTAGCGTCGCTCGGTCTGAACTTTAATTAGACTTTATGCGTATGCTAATGTAATGTATGTGCGAGTGTGCGAGTGTGCGAGTGTGCGAGTGTGCGAGTGTGCGCAGGTGTGTGTGAAATGTGTGTTTTTGGAGTGTGCGAATGTAGCACCCAGTCTTCCTTCTTTCTCTCTTCGCTTTTCAGAGTCTTTGGCCTGACGCGCTCCATAGAATTTTCTGTGGAAATTGGAGCAACTGCAGCGACTGGGAACTGCCTCTTTGTTGTTCGCAGCACCAACAACAAGCGGCAGAGCAGCAGAGCAGCAGAGCAGTGGCGCAGCTGAGCAGCAGCGTAGCAGAGCAGCAGCAGCGTAGCAGAGCTGTAGCAGTGCAGCTTAGCCAGGCGTTGCACATTTGCATAGAGTGTTTAATGAAAATGCTGGGGTCCATCTTACCTGCCGCGTAGCTTGGCGCAGCTTGGCCAAGTTTCTGTCTTAAGTCTTTTGTTTGCAATTCGGTCAAGTAATCAAATAGAAAGCAAACATTTATTGTTGTTATTGTAGTTGTTGCTTTTTCTGTTGCCTCTGATTGTTGATTACAGATCGCGTTGTTTTTTCCTCCACTCCCCGCAGCCCCCTCCCCGCCCCTCGTCGTGCTATCGCAGTCACCTCTTTCTGTTTTTGTTTTTCTTTTCTTGTCTTCTGTCTTTTTCTAAGCTGGAAACGTCATGTCCATGTCGCCAAGTTTCCATGTCGCTTGTGTCGTTTACCTCTCGCTTCCTCTCTATTTCCCTCTCTCTCTCTCTCTCCCTCTCCCTCTCTCTCTTTTAATTGTTTGCGGTGTTTTGTGTTGATGTTGTTAGTTTAATTACTCAGCATGTAGTTGTTGCGGTTGCGGCTGTCGCTGTCGCTGCTACTGCTGCGGCTGCTGTTGTTGCCATGCAAATACACACACACACATATACACGCTTCTCACACATATCGATATGTGCATCCCGATCCATGTCCCGATCTTTGGCGGCCACATGCGGCGCAACAATTTCTTTTTGCACTTTCCACTCGCTGTGCTCGATTGAATGATGACTCGGCGACCATCCAGGCTGTCCAGGTGGGCCGCGCTGCCTGCCAGGGGTCGGACAAGGCGTGGCATGGCATTTTTGTTGTGTTTTTCGTCTTTTTTTTGCCTCAGCCAGTCAGCGCGTATATCAATATCCCATTAGACTAGCCCCAAGCTACAGCTGAAGCCACAGCCGTGGCTGGAAATGAAGATGATGCTGGCGATGGCTACGACGATGGGGCGCGCGCGGCTGACAAGTAGTAGATACCGTTACGCAGCAACTTTTCTGTAAGAGAGGGAAAGAGACTGAGTTATGGTTAAAAGAGACCACGTGATGGGAGAAAGGGGGGCGGGGGACTTAGCAGCGGTTTACTAGCCAAAGAACATGTTGTTGCCGCTGTTGCTGAAAACCAGAATAAAGCAACGGCATAATGATCTCAATGATAATGACAATGGCTTTGATGTTGTTCCTGTGGTTGTAGCTTGTATTGTTGTTGTTGTTGTTGTTGTTGTTGTTGTTACTGTTGTTCTTTTTTGTTAGCTCTGCCAAACAGCCAATAGCAACAACAACAACAAAAAAGAGCTTACAACTCGCATCTCACAGCTCGTAGCTCGTAGCTCGCAGCTCGCAACTCGCAGCTGACCGCCAAAAAGTCGACATCCAAGGCTGCTGCAGTTGCATCTTCATTGGCTGCCCCCAAGCAACAAGAACAAAGAGAGAAAAATCGAAATAATAACAACATAGAAGAAAAGTAGCTCAAATTAAAAGTACAACAAAAATAAAGATCTCCTCGAAACAGAAAAATGAAAACTTGTTCTTCCCGGCCAAAAATCTATTGCCTTCAGGCATAGCAGCACCCCGCCCCCTTTTTGGCGCCCAGCTGTGCTGCATTTCTATAAAGTTGATTGTTATTATGATCAGTTTCGGGAATAACTAATAATTAAGGCGCATTGTTTAGCCGAAGCGTTGAAAGATGGGAAAGACTTGCGGCGGCTTCAGCTTCAGCCTCAGCTTTGGCTGCGACTGCGGCTGCGGCTGCTGTAGAAAGCAATAAAAATTAAATGGAAGAAGAGGAAGAAGACTTGGATGGGAAAAATGAAGAGGCAGCGGCAACTGCAGAAGCAGCAACAGCCCCTTAATTGGTTAAGAAGAATAAGTCGTTGGGATGCATTATAAATTGATGTCGATTTTGGGTAGAGAAAAACTCCCACAAAGCGCAGCCGAAACAAAGGGGAACGCAATGGGTGGATGGGGGGGAAGGGGGGCGGGCGGGTTTATAAAACTTCATAATACGTTGAAGCTTTAAAAGTCGTTAAGGAATATTTGAGATGTAAAAATAATAAATGAAAAGTACAAATTGACTTTTGAGAGAAAGGCCTAATCCCGGGAGCCACAAGTTGAAATATTTGAGTGAAGTCCAGGATTATAACTGGCTTCGATATAACGTGTCATATATCATAGTTCAAGTTTTGGGGAATAGAACTTAAGACTCTGCATTCTACGAGAAAAAACTGTGTCTGAGGAATTGAGGTTAATTTCTTTGAAATTCCTTGCTCAAGAATCGTTCCAGGCATTTCCACTTTTAAGCCTCTATGATAAATTGGGGATCCAGAATCTTCCCAACGCATTCGGGTCAATCATGTTAAGAGCGAAGATTTCTAAGAGATATTTCAGTTTTTCTTCTTGGCCTAAAAACATGAAAATGAACCATAGAAAACTTAACTTAAGCTCACCTTATATAATGATATATGGTATATATATGTTCTATATAAAATACATATAGTTCTGATGGAATCTTGGAGCATTGAGATCTTCTTCCCTCGACTTCTTGGAACTTTAAAATCTCCTTCCCTCAACTTCTTTGAGCTCCCTTTACTTCTAAGGGCTTTTGAAGCATCCTTCAACTGTCTATAGCTTAAAGATCGCTTTCCCCCATTTTCCTATAGCCTTAGGATTTCCTTTACTCAACATCCTTGAAAATTTGACTAACTTTAAACATTTCTCTTTTTTATTTGCAGTGACGCGATTTTTACAGCCACATTTGAAGGTAAGTTTCAATGCGAATGCGAATATTAATGCGAATATTAGTGCGAATATTAGTGCGAATGCGAATATTAATGCGAATGCGAATGCGAATGTGAACGTCTGGTAGAGGAAGCGTCTCAGCATGAGGTGCAATATTTACAATGCTCGTAGCTATTTTTTGCCATTTTCATTCCCATTCCCATTTTCATTTCCATTTTCTTTTTTATTTTCATTTTCATTTTCATTTCCAATTCCTCTTCCATTTGCTTTAATCTCTTTTTGAGAGTTTGTATTAGATTTGCGCAGAAATCAAAGACCGCTGCCAGGGAGGTGTGGGGGAAGGTGCCGGGGGGGGCGAATGGGGTCCACTTGACAGGCTGAGGTTGCACGAAGTGAGGGCTGCTGAGGACTCCTCATGCTGCAGCATCTAATCGTTGTCAGTCTGGGCCGCTCTTGGGATGAACGGAGATGCACTGGATACTTATTTATAGGCATGGCCGTCGCGTTGCAATCAGTTGGCAATTAGTCACTCAAACTGACTGACTGGTTGGCCGCGGCAGCAATGATGGTTGCAACTGTTGCAACTGTTGCAAGTTGCTAGTTGCTAGTTGCTAGTTGCTAGTTGCTGGTTGCTGGTTGCAAGCTGCTGCTGCCCATACTTCACAATTAGGGCTGCGTGGCTGCAGATAAATGTCAGTGGCTTAAGTCCCCACCTAATTGACGATCAGCAGGAGCAGGAGCAGCCGCAGCCGAAGCCGCCACAGCAGCAGCAGCAGCAGCAGCAGCAGCAGCAGTTGTGGCAGCAGCAGTGGCGGCGTCGATGGGAGCAACAGCTTTTAGCTTTGGCGGCAGCGTCGGCGGCGGCGTCCAATGACATTGAGTAATGCGAGCAACGCTTTACCAACAGCAACAACAACAGTTGCAAGCAACCGCCGGAGGAGATGCCGCATCAGCAGCGGTAGCGGCAGCAACAACTGCTGCCAACTGTCCATTGGGCATTGCTTTTGATTTGCTTCAAGCGGCAAACTGTTGACGACTGGTTCAACAATTAAGTTTTATTACTGTTGTTGTTGTTGTTGTTGTTGTTGTTGGTAATTTCGCAGTTGCTGTTGTTGCTGTTGCTGCTGATGCTGCCGATGCCAATGCTGCAGCTGACAAAACGAAAATGAATTGCTGCTTTCAAAATAGAAGAAGACAAAAGCAGGCGGCAACAATTGCCACAAACAACGCCCCGAAGTGAAGACCTGGCGAACGCATTGCAAGTGCAGGGCGCGACTCGGTCCCAGTCCTCATCTCAGTCTTCGTCCCAATCTCAGTCATAGTCACAGTTACAGTCCCAGTCGCAGTCTCAGTCGCAGTCACAATCACAGCCTCCATGAACAGCTGCGTCTGCGTGAGCTTCTCATGGCTGCGTCTCAGCTTGATCTCTCTCTCTTTCTCTCTTTCTCTCTCTCTCGCTCTCTCGCTCTCTCTGACCAATTTATTATCTGATGCAGCTCTAGATGCATCTTCATGTGGCCAAGATGAAGAAGCAGAAGAAGCAGAAGAAGTAGAAGAGGAAGAATGAGAAGAAGAAGTAGAAGACTCTTTCTCCTCGATTGCCGCCCGATGCGTGCCGCACCCGTCACTGCAATTAATTTCTATGTCTATTTTTAATTCGACTTTTGATTATTGTTCATGTGGCTGCTTCATAACGGTGCACGATGCATGTTGCATGGTGAATGGGGGAATGGTGCATGGTGCATGGAGCAACTTATATGGTACACCTTGTGCCTTGTGGGCGTGAACGCACTTTGCGTCAATATTTTGATGGCATGAAAACAAAAGACTTAGGCAACGAACTATTGTCTACTAATTAAGCTGTGCACTTGCCCGGCCACTGGTGATGCCTTGGCCGCTGTTGCCTTGCTGCATGGTATGAGGAAGTTGCTGCTGCCACAAACTGCGTATATCAGCTGCATGTATCTAAGTCCAACTTGTGAGAAAAGTGTGTGTGTGTGTGTGTGTGCGTGTGTGTGTGTGTGTGTGTGTGCCGCGTTGACCATTCTTTTACTTTTATCTCGTTTATCAGCTCGAATGCATCCATTTCCGCCCCGACAGAGCTTTGCTTTGTTTTGCAGCCGCTTTCTTTTGCTATCCGGCGATATTTCGCTGTCCCCTTTTCCCCTTTTCCCCTTAACCCTCCTCCATTCACCATCTCTGACTGGCTGAGATTCGAGCCCAAAGTCCAACAGATGCAGCGCCCATTTGCTCTTGGCTGTTCGTTAACGCTTCGCTAATCGTTACAATCATCAACCCGGGCTAAATCGCCTGACCGCCTATTCGCCAGCCCTTGTGGCCCTCCTCATTCATCTTCGTGCACTTCTCCGGACTATTGCCCTAACACCTAACCGCCCGCCAATCCGTCACCACCGCAGCAGCCATCAACCCACTGCTCGCTACTCGCTGCTCGCTGCTCGATGCTCTGCCTCAATGTAAACGTTTGTTGTCAACGATTTTTCATGGGGGATATCATTTTAACCATCTTTGATGGCTGTCAAATTGATTTATTATCGACCATTGGCGTGGAAAGTTGGCAATTTGTGGCACACATTTCATTGCAATTAGTGTGTGCCATCAATTAATAATCGATGTCTCATAAATTATCGATAGATTATTAAATTGCTATAGATTGAAATTTTATTTTACTTTTTCATTCATTAATTTTTATTTATTTTTATTGTTTTGCTTTCGAGTTTTCTGCACTATTCTTCGTTCACTTTAGATCATATATAAATCGATAGCAATTTATCGATAGTAGTTTTCGCTTACAAAATTCAATTTCCCTTTTTTTCCTCTTGTGATCCGCATTTTCGATTATTCGTTCGGCTTATTGGTCATTTCTCATTGCTGCTCGACTTTATGATGCCCACCCTGCCCGCAGCTTACTTATAGCCAACTTAATAATTATCATCGTCATCATCATCATGATGATCGTGCACAGCATCTTCATAATGATCGTTGTTAACATCATTTGGAAGTGGCAATTGTTAATTTATCGTTTTTGGCTGCCCGCAAGCATTTATTGATTCAACTTGCCAATTATTGTGCAAATAAATTCCAAATTGCGTGCCACAACAACAGCAACAACAGCAACAACAGTCACTGCAACAACACTAAGAGCAATTCTTACAAAAACGACCAGCACAACAGCAACAACAACATCTACAACCATTGCTCCTAAGCTCAGCCAACGACAAAGTGTTCGCTCCATGAAGTTGGCAGAATGTTGTTCTCGGCCATTGCTGTTGTTGTTGTTGTTGTTACTGTTGCTGTTGTTGTTGCTGTTGTTGTTGCTGTTGCTGTTGCTCTTACTGTTGCCATGGTTATTGCCAATGGCCAGCCACATACATTTTTTGTACTTTATGGGCAATTTTGAGCGTCCAACAAACAACAAGAACAAATGACCAACAGCGGCAACTCTAACAGCCAAGTAACGGATACATTTACCCCGCTGTGGTGTGTGGAAGGGGGGCGGGGAGGGATGCGGTGCCAGGCGGGTGGTCGGTACAAGAATTTTGTTAACAATGCGTTCCATTGTCCGTTCTACAAATTGTCACACAAAAGCTCAACTCTTTTGGGCCGCTAATGAGAACAGCACGAACAACGACGATAGACCGATGGGTGGGAATGGGTGGGGTGAAGGCGGGGAAGGGGTGCATGCGGGCTATGGATGGTGGTGGATCAGGTGGTGTCCAACTGTGCCACGTATCATTTGGAGCGTGAATCCTGACAAGAATTAAAGGAGCTGACGCTGTAGATGGTGTGCAGTCACAGAAGCCACGGTCTCTTGTCATTTGTTTGCTCACTTTATGAAACTGCCAGTTGGCAGCGTTGGCAGCGTTGGAAGTTGGACATTCGATGTGGACATGGGACACTGGCTGGACGTTAGCTGCCAGGCTGCCAGGCTGCCAACAATGCCAACTTCATCTTCGTCCACAGCAGCAGCAGCAGCAGCAGAAGCATCAGCCAGAAGAGCAGCGTGGCCCATAACAGTAACAGTAACAATAACTTGGCCTGCAGCTGCTACTCCTTGGGATGTAGCTTCTGCTGGCCAGTTGGAGACTGGCAACTGACTGACAGACATTGGGATTAGCATTAAACATCAGCCGCAGCCCATCAATGCCAGGCCAGAATGGCCGAAACAAAACAAAGCAAACCAAAACTAACATAGAACAAAGACAAAAGCAAAGACAAAGAGGATGCCGAACCCAAAGCTATGGTTACTCTTTCCAGACGTTGATGCTCGTTGCCGGCTCTTGGTCTTGGCTCTTGGCTCTTGGCTCTTGGCTGCTGCCTGTTGACTGGCTGGCCGCGAATCTTATGCAATTTTAGCTACTTAATGCCCATCAGTCAATCAGTCCAAATGTCTGTCATCACATTTTTACCTTGGCTACTTTTTGTTGACAGCCGTAGCCGAGTGCCTGGGAGCTACCATATCACCACCAACCCCCCAATCCCCGAATCCCCCCCATCCTCCACTCAGCAGCACTCAGCACTCCGCACACCACACAGTGGCAGTCGTGTGTCAAGCCCATTTGATTATGGATCTCGGTAGTGAATCCTTTAATTATCTAACAAACGAGCGTCCAATTGAGTTGGAAATTGCAGCTCACCGTCAAAATGTTAATGAAGTTATGTTAATGTTAATGTTATTATCAAGCGAATCGCCTGTTAGGCCATACGATTTACATAATTTACGCTTAATTTACAAGTCTCCAGTTCGAGGCAGATTCCTGAAACCCATTAGCCGAGATTAGAGGAGATTTGCCAAGCTCTTCTCTAATCTGGCCCATTAACAGTCAATGGCTCTTTGTAGATAACTGTTAAACCGTTAACAGCCGTCGGCTGTTGTCTGACATTTGAGCGCTGATAAACGCATTAGAAGTGATCTTAGGAGGCCGCTTACTACTTCATTCAACCACTTTACCGCCCCGCCCATCCCCACCAAATGGGAAATAATTTTGCATCCTTAATGCAATTTACATTAATGACTCCACAAGTGCATCTTTTATTATCCACTCGTTCCACTGGCAAAATGATGCGGCTTGCTGGCCAGCAGCCTGGGCTCACCTGGATTTCCAGATTTGCAGAGATCTGTTGAGGGCACATGGAAACCATATTGGGCTTTTTAGCTTTCCATTTGGGCAGTGAACTTGGCAATTTGGAAGGGAAAATGAAAACTTTACCGCAATTGGGAAATTGAATTGGCCAAAAACCATACGAAATTTGTTAGCCATTAACTGTGCACCATTAGCGACAGCACACATTCGACTTGGCCATGGAAAGAGGCAACTGGCAACAGGCAACAGGCAACAGGCAACTGGCAACTCGCAACAGGCAACTGGCAACTGGCAACTGGCAACTGGCAACTGGCAACTGGCAACTGGCAACTGGCAACTGGCAACTGGCAACTGGCAACTGGCAACAAAGAACAGGCAACTGGGAAATGGGAAATGGGCTAAGAGGCTGCTGCCCCCATAGAAACATTGGATTGGTATTGAGAGTAAGAATTCCATCATTGGCGAGAAAGTTGAGCCAGAAGCCATCCATCAATTGATTCTAAATCGATGCGATAACAACCAACGCCGACGAGTCAACCAAATTTAGCAATTTAGCCATAAATGAAAGACCAAATTGCAGTGCACGGATCACAGTTACCAGTTGGATGGTTGCATGGCTTGGCTTGGCTTGGCTGCTTGGCTTGGCTTGGCTTGGCTTGGCTTGGCTTGGCTTGGCTTGGCTTGGCTTGGCCTGGCTACTTGGCTGCTAGGTTGGCAGCCATTGGGCATATGCCTGACGGCTTTCTGACTGGCAGTTTAAGGCTCATTAAAAACGCCCCAAATGCACCCTCTATGGAAGTGGCCATCCAGTAACTAATATCCAATATTGAGTATTCAGTATTCAGTATTGAGCATCTAGTTTGAGGCCGCAGATTTAGTTTCTCCGGCTACGGGCTACTACCAACATCGACTCCCAGTCCATGTACGACGTTATCTCCCGGCTTCCAGATGCGCAGACCCAACGTCTGGTGGCTTCATTATTGAAATGTGCTCATAAAATATGAGAAATAATTGCAATTATTGCCAATGCTTTTAACAAGCTGCAAGACTCAATCCTGCCTCTGGTTACATTAATACACTGAGCGAAATTCAAATGTTAAACAGGACACTTCTCCAAGCCCTATCCCAAGATAACAGAGTAGCTAACAGAATTAATATTTAACAGAAGCTTTTTAAAAGCTGTAAAGACTTTACATAAGAGAGCTGTTAACTATTAACAGTATCTAATTAAGTGCTGAGAGGACTTCACATAACAGAGCTGTAAACTATTAACAGAATCTAATTAAACGCTGTAAAGACTTAACATAACAGAACTGTAAACTATAAACAGTATATTATGTGCTTCAAAGACTTAACATAACAGAGCTGTAAACTATAAACAGTATCTAACTTAGTGCTGTAAAGACTTCACATAACAGAACTGTAAGTCACTCACTGTTTACAGTTCAAGTTAACAGTCTTTGAAAGGTTACCTTGTCAATATTAAATTTTATTCTGTTAAGAATCGAGAGATAAAAGCACAAGCACAGCTGTAAACTGTTTAAAAGCACACGCTGTAAACTGACTGTTAAGTAACTGTAAACTTAGTAACATTCAAACCTTTGGGGCGTTCAAAGTCAATCACCATTAACCTTAACTAGCTAAGGGGTAAGATATGTTTGGAAGAGATTTTACAGATCTGTAAAATGTTAACAGTTAAAATGTTAAATTACAGCTCCAAACCCGTCCCAGAGACTCTGATATGTTAACAGTCAACTTTGCACTGTCAAAAGGCAAATCTGTAAACCGATTTAAACGAGGAGCTGTCTTCTATCAACAGTAACTGTTAACTTAGTTAACAGTCAGTCACATTTGGCGAGTGGCCGTTAAATTACAAGTCAAATGAACAAATGGCTAGGATTTTTTTTACAGTGTGCGGCTTTTATTGGTGCTTTAGTGGCTCAGTGCAACCATTTGTGGCACATGGAGCGCGCCCACGCGGCCTCCAAGCCAAACACTGAGCCTGCTGAGGTTCTCCATACCGATGGCCGTTGCCCGGTGCCCGTTGCCCGTTGCCCGTTGCCCGGTGCCCGTTTCCAGTGTCCATGGCATTTTTTGTGCATGTATTTGCATTTTTCATTTTCCCCGCGCCATATTAAATATACGTCTCGGTTCTCGGGCGGCGGTGAACTGTGTACGTGGTTGAGGCTGGGAAGGTTGCCTCTCGATGTGCCTGTATGTGGTTGTGTTCGATGTTGTGACTATGCCTGTTGTGTTTGTTGCCGTTGTTGTTGCTGTTGTTGCTGTTGTTGCTGTTGTTGCTGTTGTTGCTGTTGTTGTTGCTGTTGCTGCTGTTGCTTTGGTTTAGTTTGTTTGTCAGACTCATTTGAATGCAGTCGCTATTTATGTTTTATGCTAAAGGCGGCCGAGAAGATAACACGCAACCGGCAATGGCGACAACACCGAATGCCTCACGTCTCATCTCACTTGGCGCTCAAGTGTCTTGAGGAGCAGCCCGGTTGTTGGGCTCTCCAGTTTAGGCATTAGTAAACGAGGCTGGATTGGCCAGAAAAGATTGTTACCTTTGTTTGCAGCAGCCACAGTTCCAATCCAATCTCTGGCCAGGCAGGGCCTTTTACGGTGTGCTAACTGTCCTTTAGGATGCACACACACACACATGAAAGCAGCATTCCTGAATGTAGGTATAAACTGTATGTGTTGGTATGCAAATACCAAGTAATCCATCGAGCCCCGGCAATTCCTTGCTCTCGTCCTCAGCCAATCCCCCCTGAGCAGCCCAGCTGCCCCAGAGGTTGACTGAGCTTTACACTCGATGTTCATAAATCAAAGGAAACGCTCTCAGCAACCTGTCCAACTCAATGGCCCAACTGACTGTATCTCCTTTGCCTATGCTAAGTGTTACAAGATCGAAAATTCAAGATCTACCCTCGCATTGTATATCATCATTAAGATGTTGCCCAGCCGATCCAAGGGATGAGCGAATCGATAACTCAGATGGCACCGATGATCAACATACGAAGAGACAAAGATGATTCCAGGGATTCTGTGGTTGTATGTATATTTTGGATCCATCTTCCAAAGAACAGAGGGAAAGTTTCGGTCCATAAAGCTGATTAAAATGGAGTCGAGAGATGGACACGAATGAGATCGTGTGTGAGATTGAATGCAGATCGACGGCCATCTATTATAATCGCATCAGCAACAGAGCAGAGCAAGAGAGGGGGTATGGGGAATGGAAAGAGGAAGAGATGTGTAGAAGACATTAGTGGAGATTAGAGAAGAAAAGAAGAGCGTCTATTGGGACAATGGATGGAATAGTAAAGAAAAGATCGGAGTCGACGGACAAATGAAGTGGAATCTATTGGAAGCCAATTGAAAAGAAATCAATGCAAGCGAAAAGAATTCTTTTATATACATATTTTTTCACTTTGTTCCACTGTGCACAACGGTAAATATTTGTGGGATGAGCATTTCCGTTAGACAACTGGCCAAAAGCAATTTGAAAATTGTATCAAATTGTTAACATTATTTCACGTTACCAGCAACAGCAACAATAGTTACAACAACCACAACAACAACAACAATAAAACAACAATAACAACAACTACAAAACAACAACAACAACAACAATAAATACTAAGAGTCAGACACATTGGAACGCATTGAAGTCTGAGATCATCTTCAACGATATGGGGGACTCTCGAAAAGGAAATCGCGTCTATGAGATGCTCTTCAGTCTGCGTTGAGGCTCTCAAGTCCGTGGCTCAGTCTAAAGATCGGCAGGTAACGCACACACACACACACACACACACACACACACACACACACACACACGCATATATATACAGTGTTTATGCAGTGTGTACATTTCAAACGCCAATGTGGATTGACAATCAACATGTGCGTGTGTGTGTGTGTGTGTGTGTGTGCGTCTAGCTGCAACTCATTTGCATATAGTCAAAGTTATGGAGTTGCAGCTCCTTATATATGGCATGTAATTGCATCTATCATTGGGTGGACTCCATGCTGGTGGCCAGGATTCTATTTAACCGAACTGCCAGACGGATTGGCATTAACGAGATGAGCGAACAGAACGAATAGAAATTCAATGTCAGGGCAGCTTAGGGCTCTCCACGGGATGGCAGTTGCTTCTGGGATGGATCAGATGGCAGGCGGTGGCTGAAGGAGGAAGGAAGGAGTGAGATGAGATGAGATGAGGGCAGTGGCGGTGGCAACAACGTTGACATTTGCATCGTTAGTTTTAGAGATCATCTGGCAGCTTTGACGGAGGAGCAGTTGCTGCTGCTGCTGCTGCTGCTGCTGCTGTTGTTGTTGTTGTTGTTGTTGTTGTTGTTGTTGTTGTTGTTGTAATGTTTGTTGCTTCATTAGGTGAAATAAAAACTGGCTGGTTAATAAGGCAGCCCGAGTCAATCAGCAGCAACAACAACAGCACAGGCAACTGCAACTGCAACTGCAACAAGATGCAGGCAACAACTACAAGCAGCAGCAGCAACATCCACAGCAGCAGCGGCGGCAGCATCTGCAGCAGTTGTTAGCCAAATGCTGTTTGCCGTTGCAACTTGTGGCAGCCACAAACCGGTCAAAATTAACCTACTTAAATGTACGAACGATACGCTGCCAGCTGCTGCTGCAGTTGCAGTTGTGTTGTTGTTGTTGTAGCTTTTGATGCTGTTGATGTTTTTGTTGTTGTTGCTGTTGCTGCTGTTGTTGCTGCTGTTGTCGCTGTCGCTGTTGCTGCCGTCGCCTTTCCCAAAAAAAAAAAAAAAAAAAGACAGAAAACAGAAAATCCAAAACAAATCTTTTGTACGTGCCACCGATGGAGATACAACTGAAATCAGTTGAGGCAACCCCCAACCTCGTGGCGAGATTTCACATTCGGGAAAACCGAAAGAATTTCTTACCATGGGCCTAAAATTATAATTTATAAATAAATTTCCCTTTGTTTTGTGAGCCGTGAACGGCATTGAATTTTCGTCGGCCGGCCAAAAGTCAAATGTCACACGCAAGAGAAAATAACGACTAAGCATTGCCACGCCCACAAGCTCCACCCAGCCGACGCAAGGTATAAAAATATCCACACGCCCACAAAACTGGTCAAACTCTTTGCAAACATCCGATGGGAGTGCTGGGAAATGTGGTTGCTCTTCATCATCATCTCCTCCTCCTCCTCCTCCTCCCTCTTCTTCTTCTTCTTCGTCTCCTCCTCCTTCTTCTTCTTTCTTCTGGCTTGTTGTAACGACCTAGCGACAGGAAAAACTAACAGTTGTTGACCGCAGAGGAGGAACCTCTTCGATTCCTCGCCGAGAAGTTGGAGGGCATCATAAATGGGAGCATTCTTCAATGGTTGGCCATGAATATCGTATGACTGAGTGGCATCTGGAAGCCCATCACATCACAGACATCACATCAGACGTGGATCGCATTTCGTTGGATATCTGTGAATGTCTGAATTCTGTCTGTCAGTCTGTCTGTCTGTCTGTCTGTCTGCCTGTCTGTCTGTCTTCTCCCGCAGACTGTTAGATTTCCCTATGCACTTTTAATGGCCGTTGAGTTTTGAGATTAACCGCGCTGCGAAATTGAAAATCGCGAATGGCCAAAGCTAAAGAATGGAAAAATCAACCGCAATCGGAGGCTTAGACAAAGCCAAATCCAATGCCAAAGCCAAAGCCAAAGCCAAAGCCAAAGCCAAAGCCAAAGTCAAAGTCAGAGGCAAAATCAGGGGCAGAGGCGGCTCAAGCGAGAATTCATCGCACTCTCATCAGGCTGCGGCCAGTGTCGATATCATCTGGCTCCAGCTTCAACAGCATGTCCAACTCGATATCCAGCTCCAGCTCCAGCTTCAGCTCCAGCTCCAGCTTCGAGTTACAACTTTAGTTACGGCTTTGCTAGCGACTGCCCATTTGACCAAGGTTAATTGATTATCTTGGCGGGGCTGCTGCTGGCAACTGGCAACTGGCCACTGGCAACGTATAGCTGGCAACTTATAGCTGGCAACTGGCAACTGGCAACTGGCAACTGGCAACTTATAGCTGGCAACTGGCAACTGGCGCTGATGGCGTCGCCGTTGCAATTTGCCTGCCCCGCTGCGTGTCCACATCGAGCCCCGTCGTGTGATGGCCAAGGCGCAAATGAAGATCAACGTCCATTCCAAGACCCAATGACAAGCGTCACGAGATCAAAGCCTCTAAAAACCAAATTAGAATTTTCCATAGGCCACGGGACAATGTCTTTGGTCCCAATTTCTCTCAACCCATCCCAACCCTCCCCCCACAGCTAAGGAGATGATTCTTTTGTTCCATTTTATCCAGATACGTAGACTGGTAGCTCAGTTCGTCTCTCTCTCTCGCTCCTGCTCTTTGTTACTGTCGCTCTTCGGCACATCTCGTAGACGTGACTGAATCTCTGGGCCCAACTTCAACTTCGTGTGGCAGTGCAACACCAAAAACAGGCCGGCAAATGGCTGGAAAATCAAGTGATTACTGTCTGGCATCACGAGTAATGAAACGTGACTCAAATCGCAGCTAAACACCCCAGCGACAGTGGGACCAGCAGACAGCAGACAGACTCACACACACAACATGGTACAACACACACGCAGAGCCAAATCCCCTATCCATGTCCTGGGCCCAAGTCAAAAGACCCAGTACCAAATTTAGTTCCAATTCTAGTTCCAAACTCATCCCACACCATGCCCAATCTCATCCCAGTTCCATCCCAATCCCAATCCCATCCCAGCTCCAACCCAGTACCAATTCCAGTCCCAATCCCAGCCCCAATCCCAGCCACAATCCCAGTCCCAATCCAACGAGCCAAAACACGAGGCAAACAGCAATTAGAACAGTCGAAAACAACGGCCAGAACAAGCGGCCAACAAGACCAAAACTGGCAGATTGGTAACTGAACGAGTCGGGTGGATGCCTGGTGGCATCTGTAGGTGACTGGAGGCGACTGCTGGCAACTGCTTCATGCAGCCAAGAGGCACCTGAGATGCGCTCCAACTGCATGCGACTGCAGAGGGAACTCGGGCAACGGGGCAAGGAGGCAACGGGGCAACGGGGCAAAGGGGCAACGGGGCAAGGAGGCAACTGGCGAATCGGGTAGAAAACTACATCATCAATGTCGTTGCATGTCAGCCATTTGGATAATGGCGACCATTTGGTGTGCAGTGTCGAGTTGCAGTTGCTCCTGCCAGTCCGAACAGGATGTTTTTTTGTATTCTTATTTTTTGTTTTGTTTCTCTGTCTGCTTCTTGTTTGGTGTCTGCTTGGCTTGGGATGTGCAACAAGCCACCAGCTACATGGCATTGCGTATGTCTCTCAGTGTGTGTGTTTGTGTGTGTGTGTGTGTATGAATGCCAAATGACCCAAAGGGTTGCTCCGTCTGGTTAACAAGATCGACTCCTGTAGCTGCGTCATTTTCGTTGTGCTGTGAGGGAAGAGATGTGCCCCAATGGAACCACTGATCCTCAGGCTTATCCTGGGCATCTATTTCATGAATAAGTTGACTCCTTGGTATTATTAAAAAGTAATGAATGTTTTCAAATTCAATGCGAACGAAACAGAAGCGGGAATTATCCTTGATCTGCCACGGATTTCATGGATGCCACAGATCAAAGATATGCGAGCTTTCCAGCTAGAGTTTTATGGAGCTCATCCAGTGTTAAGTTTGGTTTGTGGCCTTCAATTTGATGCTTCAATCAAATTGATGTCCACTTTGGATTATCTTCTAAGAGGATCACCCCAGTCGATCATCCGATCTTTATAGCTTCTGCGGACCATCGGCTGTAATTGGATGGGATGGCTGTAGCTTTATGAAATAGGAATAGTTTTTCCCGTTTAGTTGACTATCGGGGAAAACTTATGGTACAGGATTGAGGAAAATGACGCAGTTTTCACTGCACGTGGAGTCAGGTAGTCCATAGGGATCCGGGGGGGAAGGGAGCCTGGAGAGAAGTTATAGTTCAGGTTTGGCCTCCGATTCAGTTACACTTGTGTCATGCCCGTGGCATTCGTTTGGTACATTGTCGTATCGGGAAGGCTATAAATGGCTATAACCGCAAAGTCCATATCCGTTGGGCGGTATCCATGCATTGGCCAGAAAATTAGCATACGTTGGGCCGGGGAAACCGAATACCTTGGGTCGCAAAGGTTGGCCCGTTAGACCCAGGCAGAATCTATGCAAATCTTAAGCGAGTACACGCCCAACGTGCAACGTGCAACGGGCAACTGGGAACTTGCGACTTGCGACTGGCAACTGGCAACTGGCAACTGGCAACAAGCAACAAGCCACTGGCAACTAGCAACTAGCAACGAACAACTTGCAACTTGCAACTTGCAACTGGTAACTGGAAACGTACACGTGTGTGTTTTGGCAGCGTTTCGCTCTGTTTACAAATGCAAAACTGACACTGCAACACCAAACGACTTGGCACTTGGCTGCCTGTGGGTTGCAGCAAGGCAAACCTATTGGCGACTTAGATATCATCGCGCACAATTGAAGGGACACGCGAGGGAGAGGGACAGGGACAGGTAGCGAGTTGGGGTGGAGGGACACGTATGCATAGATGCAGCGTGGTGTCTAAAATATTTCACTTTGGGCTCAAGCCCTGCCGCCCACCGCCCACCTCCCACCGCCCACCGCCGTTTACCATTGTGACCAACAACAATGGACAGTCCAACGGTCGGCAATCCAGAGTCTTCGAGATGTGGTGGGTCGGCGAGTGGGGGATCCGGGAGTCTACATAGGCGGCACAGCTGAGGTTGAGGCTGAGGCTGAGGATGAGGATGAGGATGAGGATGCGAGCTAAAGGCTTCCACTTGGCGGTCACAGAACGCCAAACGCCAAACGCCAAATGGCGACCGACGAACGGCGAACGGCAAATGTAATTCATGGCATTAAAAAAACACAGGGCAGAGGCTTCAAAATGGAAAATTGCCATGCATAACATTTCTTGGCCATTTTTGTTGCTGTTTCCAGTGCATTTTTTGTATTTTCTGTTTTTCTGTTTTTCTGTTTTTCCATCATTTTATTTTTCCTTTTTCTGCATTTTTTTTTTTTTTTTGGTTTATTATAAAGAGTTGCAAAGTGCCCGCTTGAGGGCAGACGCGCGGGTCACAGCGGGCCAACAATTTATGCGGGGCGAACGCAATTCCGCTGAAGCCTTAGCCATGGAACTGTGGCCGGTGGAACGCCAGAGATGATTATGCGTTCAACATTGTTAACATTGGCCTAACATTAAATAAGTATATATACTATATACATACTATATACATACTATATATATATATAGATAGTTGTACTTGGAAGCACCGTTAGATTAGACGGAAAGTACGCACAGTTGAGCGTTGATTTGGCTTAGATTGGGATTCCAATTACCTGATCGCAACTCATCAGCTTGTCTTGGCCATGTTTTAACGCCAGGCTGGCGGCAACTGTTGCTGCCTGCTGCCTGCTGCCTGCCGTCTGCCCAACTACAGCCTGTTGGCTGCCCAATTCAATTAACTTTCACTAGACGCTGCTCCATTACGATTCTGGGCAAGCTTCGAGCTTTAGCTTCTGGCCTCAAGTTTAGTGGTTGTGCTGCTGCTTTGCAAGCTTATCTCTCAGCTCGCGTCAGCAGCACGTTTAAAGCGGGCCATGTACCCTCAGCCGACCCCTACCCACCCTCAGGCTACCCCCTGGACTGAGCAGCCATCGCCTACTGCTTAAATTTAGGTTCGTTCTGGTACGTGTCGTGTGTCATTAAGTAACGGTAATTTACCACGACGCCGAAGCGATACGCCGCCGCCGCTTGTTGTCGCTGTTGTTCCTTCCTGGCCAACTGCTGCTGCTTGGGGCATCAGCCATGGCTATGGCTATGGCCTGGGGCACAAAATGATGCGGGCATGCCTTCATTTTATGCGCATATCTTTATTACGCCAATTTTCAGTTGTTTTCCATTTTATGATCTTATTAAAAACCGAAGACGATGCCAACACGAAATACTTAAACGAAAGACTTAAGCGACAAACGCGCCGCCAACATCTAACATTCGACTCAAGCTAAAAAAAAAATGATCTAGAAAACTTTTTCAACCTTAACGACTTGGCAAATTATATAGCCATATGATACAGTAATTGAATATAATGTCCACTTTTACACACACACACACACACACATATATGTGTGCCATCTGAGAGAGATGTATGGCCGCTAATATACGATCGTTAAGTTTGGCAAATTATTTTTAAGTTTCTATTTTGGTCTCCACTGTCAATTTTATTGTTAACCCGCGGAACAACTTTTGCTTTTACTTTCAGATACCGCAACGAAAGCAAATTTTGTGCAGACAAAAAAGGTGAGTTTCCAAAATCCCAAGGGAAAGAAGCAATACAAAAATAACGAACCTCTCCGGTTATTTGTTATTCTTATGGGGTTTGATTTATTTTCCTTTTTTTTTTATTTTTGGTTTTTTTATTTTTCTTTTTTTTATTTTTGGTTTTTTTTGTTCCCCTCTTCCGTTGTTTCTTTTCCTGTTTTTGCTGTGTAAAGCGTTTTTGACTCTGTATGGAAAATTAATTGAAAAGCAATGCGAATCTTTGATTGGGTCTTTACAACACGCAGTACCCCGACTTAACCCTATAGCCATTATATATTGTATATGCTATCTATGCGAATCTTGGGATGGGTACGTTTCACGTGCCACATTGGAGGGCGTTTCATTCGATGCTTTGGCGGCGCGTCTTGTCCATAAAAGCTGGGAAAGCATGGGAAATCGCCATAAAGAAGCCAACTCTATGCAAAAATGTGGATGATGATGGTGATGGTAATGGTGGGGCGGGATGAGGCGGGATGAGGCGGGGTTGGATTATGAAGTGGGGTGTTGGGGACTTAAAGCGCTGTATTGGCCATTAGCCGCGACACGACTTCCTCCCCAGCTGCTTCTGGCAGTCTTTAGACTCGGGGATCTGATCGTCTTTGGCTTTGGATTTGGATTTGGGTTTGGGTTTGGGTTGGTTCTTCGCTTTCACCGAAATCATTTTATTTATTGAATTCTGTGCATGTCGAGCACGTTTTCACGAAACGGCGAATGGCCCGGCGGACAGGCAGAGGGGCAGCCGGGCAGGGGGGGTGGCAGATAGACGACCAGACAGCTGGACGGATAGACTTTGAGCCACTGCGACATTTGGAACATGTTTCGCGAATATGTGTAAAAAAAAAAGTCGCGATTGTTAGGGAACAGCAGCAGCAGCAACGACAGCAACGACAGCAACAACAGCAGCAAAAAAATAACAGCAACAACAACAAACAGTAAGCGGCTAAGTGCTAAATAAACTTAGAACGGGGCGGGAGGAGGTGGCACACGGGTAATGGACATATGACAACGGCCCGAGCAGCACATGTTGGCATGCCAATGAATTTTTAGCCACGATCACATCCAACGTTGCTGCCCCCCCTGCCGCACCAGCAGCTCATCCGACGGCCAGACAGCCAGACGGCCAGAGAGCCAGACCACCAAACTGCCAGATCGACTGCCTCGCTGGTTGATCGGCTGACTGCCTGACTGCCTGACTGCCAGATCGACTGACTGCCAGATCGACTGCCTCACTGGCTGACTGCCTGACTGCCTGAGTGGCATGTGAATGAGACGCCATCGAAGAAAAATTGGTACACAACTCCGTGCCTTGTGTCTTGTGTCTTGTGTCTATGCGCCCAGAAATTGTCTTAGGTCGTGCCAGCAACGAGGCGCATTATAAATGTACAACAACGGCGACGACGACAAGCACAAACATAGCAACAGCAACAACAACATTATCAACCACAACAACAGCAACAACAACAACAATAATAATAATAATAGAAGTTACCCTATGAAAATGAAAATGAAAAGTTCTCAAGCGACAAGAAAACTTCCAATAAATGTGAACCGAAAACTGAGGAAAAAACCTTTGACAGCGCACGTCCCATTGACGGACAGAAACATAGTTAGAGGAGTGGTGAGGAGTGAGGGGGTGCGGGGGTCGATTAGTGTTGGGGCAGTGGGCGGCAGAGCTCTGGGGCTGAGACACGAGTTAAATATGTTGCTTTGCTCCACATTAAGAACAACAAAAGCGACGGCAGTGAAAGAAAAAGAAAACAAAGCCAAGAGACAAATTAACAAAAACACAACAACAACAACTAGAACAACAACAACAACAACAATAATAGCAACAACAACAACAACAATAAAAAACGCTAGGCAATTAGAGGCGAATAGAAATAGAAACTAAAAGAAAACTTTGAGGAAAACTAAAGAAATGTCAGCTAAAGTGAAAACCAGAGCAAAGAGCAAGCAGTTGGCATTGGCAAAAGGAGAAGGGGAGGGGAGTGACAGGGGGTAGTGGTTGGAGGGAGGGGTGAGGGGATAAGGGGGTTAGGCAGGGGGAAATCGTTAAGGTGACTGAACAAATTGAATGACCGCAATTGAGCTCTAAATGTAAGTGACACACACACGCACACACACACATATACACATGAGTATATATATACACATATACACACACAAAACACATATACACACACATACACACACACGCATAAGAAGCAGCAATTTGAGCAATTGAAAGCCAGGAATAAAGTTAGAGAGTGATTGGAAGAGGATAAAGAGGGACTAGGAAGAGGAAGAAGGAGAGGGAGAGGGAGAGGAAGAGGAAGAGACAGAGGGAAGTGAGGGGAAGATAATGAAAATATAAAACAATCTAAAATTTCTTGGATCTTCGATGCTTTGAATGCAATAAATCAATATCGCAGCATCGGTGGCCGCCACAGTCGTTAGCCTAATTTATCGATAGTCCGATAGTCCGATAGACCGAAGAGGTGACCGCAAAAACTCATTCGCTGTTTGACTGACAGGCAGAGTTGTTGCGGTTTGGCGAGTGGTTGCAAATGTTGTGGATTAGTGGATCGCAGATTGGGGGAGCGGCAATTGAAAGTACAACGCGTGTTGCATGTTGCATGTGGCATGTTGCATGCTGTTGCTGCTGCAGACTTTTGAAACTGGTTTGATTTAGCGTCCGAGATTGGGGGCCAAAGCCAAAGCCACAGCCAAAGCCACAGCCAAAGCCAAATCCACTACCACAGCCACCGCCACAGCCACTGCGACCGCCACAGCCACCGCCACTGCCACTGCCGAAACCAAATGGCCTCAAATGGCAAATGAGCCGCCCAAAATCCGCTCGTATATCCGGCTGACCCACAAACACTTGGAGCCCAGCTCCGCGCAAGAATTTGCATGGCGGGCAGCTCACTTCGGAGCTGCTGCATCCAAATCTTTTGACATGAACCCAAGCCAACAGCAATCTGAATGTGTATATATATATGTGTATGTGTGTGTGTGTGTGTGTGTTTGAGTGGGACCTGACGACGCGAACGCAGAACTTGGCCCACTTCCATGTGCTGTGACCGCTTTTGGCGTTTACTCTGTGTGGCGCAGTTGCCACAACGTCAACTTCCAATCGATGCAACTGCAGCGTGCGACGTGTCGCCATAAAAGAAGGAGGAACACAACGAGAAGAGGGAGTGAAAGAGTGAGAAGGGGGAGGGGGAGGGGGAGGGGGCAGGGAGATAGGAGTATAGATTAGGTGCATTAGGGGCAATCAAGTGAAGCCTGTCAGCATTTCATGCGCAACGCACTTTCCCATAATCAACTGTCCATCCGTCCACTTGGACACCTGTGCAGGCGTCCCAACTGGGCCAAGTGCCAAGTGACTAGTGGCCAGTGGTTGGTGGTTGGTGGCCAGTGCCTGGTGACTAGTGGTGGCTGATGGCTGGTGACTGGTGGGCAGTCGCAGGTGCCAACTGGCAAGTGGCTGGTGGCAAGTGGCAAGTGGCTGGTGGCTGGTAGCAACTGGCAAGTGGCAAGTGGCTGGTGGCAAGTGGAGCGACAAATGGGCGATAAATGCGTGAGTTAATCGATTGATGGGCGATAACTTCAATCGAGGCTGATTGACTTGCGCTTCTAACGTGATGGCCGGATGTTACTTTCAAATAGTGAAAATTATGGAAAAACGCCAAACTGCATGAATTTGCGAAAAAGCTTGATGAGAATTAGAAATGTGTTCTTGGTGCTTTTGCAAGCCCGATGCCAGCATCGAGCCCCCAGAGGGGATCAGCGATGCGCGTCAATCGGATTGCTGGGAAAACTGAAAGTGTCATTTCATCTGAAATATCGCCCAATGGGAATTCAATTGCCTCCAGCCAAATTCGAGCTCTTGGGCCTGCGGGTATCTGCACGCCATCTGCAATGTCTGCATATCCCAAGCGGCCCCCCGGGCCCACCTGCCTCCCAGCCCATCTGCCTGCCAGCTCACCTGCCTCCCAGCCCATCTGCCTGCCAGCTCACCTACCTCCCAGCCCATCTGCCCCCCGGGCCCACCTGCCTCTCAGCCCACCTGCCTCCCAGCTTACTTGCCCCCCAGCCCATCTGCCTGCCAGCCCATCTGCCTCCCAGCCCATCTGCCGCCCAACTCACCTGCCTCCCAACCCATCTGCCTCCCAGCCCATCTGCCGCCCAACTCACCTGCCTCCCAACCCATCTGCCTCCCAGTCCATCTGCCTCCCAGCTCAGCTGCCCTCTGAAATTGTGCGTCATTAACATGCAGCATATTTGCCCTTTCTGTTGTTGTTGTTGCTATTATTTTAGTAGTTGTTGCTGTTGTTGGTATTGTTGTTGTTGCTGTTGTTGTTGTTGTTAATGTTGCTATTTGCTGATCGCTGTTTGCTGTTGTGCATCACATCACGAGAATTGAGCAAACAAAATGCCAAACGCATTAGCATTAAACTTAATTAAATCATGATGATCAGGCAGTTGATGAGAATAATGATGATGATGATGATCATGCTGATGATGATGATGATGATAATGATGATGATGATGATGACAAGGACGATAATGATGCGAATAATGACAGCCCTGGCAGTCGCGTTCCTCCACTTATTCCCTTGGCGGCAGGAACAACAGTTGCTATAGTTGCAGCAACTGTTGCTGCTGCGACTGCTGCTGCTGCTGCGGCTGCTGCTGCGGCTGCTGCTGATGCTGCTACGTGCGTAGCATTCGGTGATGACTGTTGCGGATTATGTGGCGACCTTTGGTGAGCCTCTCGTCCGATGGCAACACGGCAACAATTTTTGTGCTGACCAAATGCCCAATTCAAATCGAAGTCCATTTCAAAGTGCCCCATTGTGATGGGCTATCGTCCAGACAAGAGCAACAACAGCAACAACACCAACAACAACTACAACAACTTTAAGTACAACCACAACAACTACAACTACTTCTATCGCGCTTTGTGATCTCTTGTCTGCTCTTAACTTGACTGGGACGGAGCCTGAGTTATGCAGTCATTTCTCAAAGATCTTCAGCTCTGTTGTTGTTGTTGTTGTTGTTGTTGTTGCTTTTGTTATTGTTGGCAATGTTTAGAGTGGTGTTGGTGCTGGTGTTGATGTTGGTGTTGCTGTTGGGGCGCTTGATTTCCGTTCTATTGCCGTTGCCAGTGTATTCTAACGCTTATCTGAGGCTGTTAACCAGGTCAACTAACGGCAACGGCCGCAAGCTGTTAAAGCCAACTTAAACAAATAACACTCATTCATTCAAAGTCGAAGTCTTCCCTTCTCTCTCCCCCCTCCCCCCCTCTCCCTCTCTCTCTCTCTTTCTCTATGGTTTCTCACTCAGCCGTTAACTTTTATCGCTCACTCTCTCCATCTGCCCGCATCTGTGGCTGCCACATCTTTCCTCACACTCTCCCTCTCTCTCTCTCTCTCTCTCTCTCTCTCTCTCTCTCTCTCTCTATCTCTCTCTCATTTAAACAATTTACGCACATTATGAGCACATTCAATTTTCTTATTGGCTTATCCAGCTTTCTTTCAATTCAATTTGAAATATTCAAACAGGTCAGGGGGCATCTGGGGCTTTCGATAACTGGCGGCACAATTAGTTGGATGGTGGCCAAAACGAGCCAGAGGCAGTGCCAGTGGCAGTGGCAGAGGCTGGGGCAGGGGCTGAGGCGATGGCGGCTCCATTTCAATGATAATGGCAAATAATTGTTACAAATGCCCCGTAATTTCATTTCAGCAATTCGACTTGCTGGCATTTGCTTTCTAAGCCGATTTGCCTAATGGCCCATACAGTTAGGGCCCCAAACAGCATCAACAACAACAACAACAACAACAAGAGCAAGAGCAACAGTGGCAAAAGCAATTCAAACGATTCAGGTGCGAATGAGCTGCCCGACCAGCCGCCTGTTAAGTCATCTGTTCATCTGTCTCTCCGCCCCATCCCATCGTCTGTCTGTCTGTTAGTTTCTCTGTCTGTCTGTTTCTGCGTCTGTCTGTCTGTCTGTCCACTTGTCCATCTGTTCGTCTGTCCGAATGCAATTACCCGCTAATAGCCGCCTAATGAAGCAGCAGGCTTTGCAACAAAGGCGCAGACGAAGAAGCAACCGCAACAATTTTCATTTGATTGTAACAAACGATGAACGGGGAGCAGGAGCAGTCGAAAAGGACGTAGGGATGAGGCAGGAGATGGGTTGGCCATCAAACATTTCGCGTGCAAAACATAAACTAAAAACTAAATAAATCAACGCAAGTTTGTTGCCTAAGTCATTCGTTTGTGCTCGCCTAGTAACAACTTGCAACAACAGCTGCAGCAGCAGCAGCAGCAGCAGCGGCGGCAGCGGCATCGGCATCGGCAGCTGCAACTTTGTTATTAATGTTTGGCCAAACACATTGGCAATTAAACATTTTGTTGCCATTAATCATGACGCAGCGGCCATCAGGATACCCTGGGAATTTGGAAAGCGATCTCCTTTCTTGCCAACTGCAAGCGATCAATTTGAAAATCACAGCCAAGGATATCCATCAACTTGATGCCTGATGATGCTCCAAAAAGGAACACATTGCGTTTCATAGGATATCTGCTAGTCGATCATCTTCCATCCTGTCCGGGCTTCCTTCCTTCAAACTAAATGAAATGTTTCGCTTCCTTTAAGTGGCAGCCGTTTCCTCTGTTTGCAGCAAGTAAATGTTTGAAATGAAAAGTTTATGCTTTGTATGCACAAGGTGTGTGTTATGTGTGTGCCTGTGTCTGCCTGTGTACCTGTGTGCGTGTGTGTGGGTAAGTGGCGTTTCTGTTGTGTGTAAAATGCCACTAAAATCACACACAACATAATTCCCCACAAGCAGAACACGGAGAAACATGCACAATCATTCAGCATGCAACATGGCATTCCTCCATTTGCAGCCAGTTGCAGCGTCACGTGCGGCATTTCGCCCTCTCAACGTACACACAGGCACACATACAAGCACACACACACACCTCTGCCACCGTCCGGCCCATCGCTTCGATCATCGTCGCCAATTCTTCCCGCTGTGGTTTAATTAAATGCTGGTTTTTAAAATTGCAACTGCAAAATGAGCCACAATGGGCCACTTAGGAGCAAACACACACACACACACACACATTTATACAGATTCATACACACATGAGCAGAAACAAATTCACAAGCCGCATTTGCTTATCGAGCCGGTTGCTAGTTGGCTGCACACTGCCAACTGCCAACTGCTGACTGCCGACTGTGGACTGTGGACTGTGGACTGCCGACTGCTGCTGCCGACTGTGGACTGTGGCATGTTGCCATGTAGCAAGCAAATTGGTCATCTTCATGTGGCATCTTTAGCAATGTCCGTTGTTGTGGTCCCCCGATATTGCTGTTGTAATTCAAATCGTGTTCCTGTTGCTGCTGCCCCGGCCAATGTTGCCGCTGCCGTTGCGGTTGTTGCTGTGGCGCATTCAATTATTTCCATGTCCTGATTGTCTTGTCGTGCGGCCGCGCGAGTTTTGCATTTAAAAATAGGACGGCACATTTTTAAATTGCACATTTTTTAATGAGCTGCCCTGCCGATGCAAACCTCTAGCGCCAGCAACACATCAGTAACATCAGCAACATCAGCCGCATCAACCGCATCAGCCACATCAACAACATCAGCAACAGTTGCAGCTGGTAAAGTGTCAGACGCGTTGTAATGACCGATTGCCCATCTAAAAATACACGCATCCTTTGCCAGCCGCCCAGCGTCCCGAGCAGCAGGCAATCCAAGAAATTGATAAGATAACTCGGAAGGACAAGTGTATTATAAGAAGCTGTCATGTCCACGCTGTCCATGGAGAGCAGTTCGATGTGCTCACCCCAGCAACACCCCGGCCAGCCACTCGGCCAGCCAGACACTCGCCCGAATGCCCAAGGTGACACCTCAGTCCAATGGATTAAGATGGACAAGCCGTGAGCCGAAGGTATTAGCACCACAGAGCGGGGTATTAGGGGGTAGCTGAAAGCCAGGATTTCTTGGCTACCTATGACATAAGGACACTCGCAGCTTCATTGAAAGAATTAGAAATTGTTGTCCCTTTCCTTTAAATAGCTCCAAGTTCTGCCATCAAAGGGAATCCTTTAAAGGTAAAGCTCTCAAAGATCGAAGACTCCTCTCCCTCTTCCTCTCTCTCTCTTTCTTCTCATCGTTGAGCCGTTTGAAAATAAATTGAAATTAGAAAAAAAAAATTAAATTCTCTAAATTCTAAAATCTTCAACTTAGAGCCAAGAGTTGCGTAAAGTAAAAAGTTATTCACACACACACGTGCAGCATTTGATGGCCATTAAAAAGGACAGCAAAAAACTGGACGATGACATTTCATTTCCCATAAGGAAATGTAATTAGCATCAAAGAAAGCTCGGACCTGACTTTTCTGGGTTTCCCAAGGCCAAAGGCCTCAAATGATTCTTTGATTGGGTGCTAAGATCTTCCTTTTTCTCTTTACGTCGAGTTTCTCACTGAAGAGTGGAGAGAAGCTAGAAGCAAATGTCATTGGGGTACGGACTTTCCCATAGTGTTGGTCGGATACGCTTGATGTCCATGGTGGATATTTTTTTTATTTTTTTTTTTGTCTTTCCTGGCTTCCTTTTCTAGTTAAATTGTTGGAAAGGATCTTCGCAATGAATCAATGGACTAAATGACACGTCATAAGATGTCGTTTAGTCCGAAGCGTTCCTTCTGGATGCAGCAGGCTTCGAATGACAAGCAACATTGGTAATGATCATGGCCAGCCATTTGAAGGAATGCATGGGGTGTGGGGAGAAGGGGTGGGAAGGGATGGGAAGGGGAGTTGTGTGCGCATTTAATTGTTTCCTAGTGCATTGAAGCCTCGTCATATTCATAATTGCCATAACGCATGCAACACCGCACTTGCCACAGCTTGGAATCCGCTTTTATTGGCCCAAACTGATCCTTTCGCTGCTCATCTCTCTGGCACTTTCTTCATTCCCCCCCTCTGCATTTCAGCTGCCCGCCACATTCCATGCCTCAAACGTGCTCTAATGACTCCTGTTCTTTGTTGTTGCTGTGACTGTGACTGTGGCTGTGGTTGTCGTGGTGGCTGTGGCTGTGGCGGTGGTTGAGGCGATGGTTGTGGCGGTGGCTGTGGCTGTGGCTGTGGCTGCTCTTGGCTAATGGCTTTTGTGGCATAACTTCCGCGTAGCGAAGTTGGTCGCACCGGTGGCTACCAGACTGTCGATGGAGTCATGGAGTTTAGGTGGCTGCTTCCAGGAAAGATGCCCACACAGCTGATTGGCATCAAGTGGCCAAACATGCGCCAGACAATTGAACGATCGATTGGTCGCTCTCCCCCACTCCTACACGTTCCAACACATACTCTAACTCCCCCTCCTCTTCTCACACTCTCTATCACTCTCTCTCTCTCTCTGTCTCTCTCTCACGCGTCATCTGTAACTGACTTGACAGCTGCATTTGCATTTGGGACAGACGATCTGTAAGCCATTCCAAGAAGAATTTATGAAATGTAGTGCAGTGTGATCCGCCATGGAGTCAGTACCAAGTACCAAGTCGCAGTCTTCAATCTGAGATACTCAGTACTCGGTATCGAGTACCCACTGCCCATAGCCCAAACCTAGGCACAAACCCAATTCCACTGTCTCAGCGTGGGCAACACCACACCCGTTTCCAATTCGGAGCCCGCATATCTTGCGCCTGCATCAATGCGGCCAGCGCAGCGCAGCGCACTGAACGAGAGATGCACTTTCAAATATGTTAGCTGCCCCTTGCGTCGCACACACACCCTGAGCGACACCACATGCAAGTGGCGGTTGCTCCTGCTGCTGCTCGCTAAGTGTTGCTAAACAACCTTGAGGCAGTCCAACTGGCAATCTGGCCAAGTCTGAGCCACAGCCACAACCACAGCTACAGCCTCAGTCTCAGCCTCGGATCGAGCCGCAGCCGGAGCCTGGCCACATCCCAACTATCGGACTATCATGTGATATCGCAACGTTCAACTTGTTATGCAATAAATTTCCGGTTCTAAGTAACAACAACAAGCGATAAGTTTGGTCAGTTTTTTCTGTTTTACTTTTTTGTTGTTGCTTTTTACTGGCCAAACCAGGCAATCAGGCAACACCAACGTTCATCGCCTTTCTCCTCCTCCACCTCATCCTCTTCACCCTCCCAGCTCTTCTCTCCCTCCCTCCCTCCCTTCCTCTCTTTCAGAACTCTTTCTCTGCGCTCTCCATTTCTCCTTGTTCAATTTTGTTCCGTTTTCGTTTTGGTTTTGGCTTTGGCGTTAAACGCGCCACAAAGGCGCACAACGTGGGGCAAGTGGTATAAATGTTTGGAGAAGCGAAGCAACGGCTCAACAGCTCAAATTGAACAGCACCTTGTCGCGTACAGCAAACCGTGCCACCAAACAGTCGAACAGCCGCGGAAGCAGCAGGCAACATGCGGCAACACCTGTGGCACTGACGGCCACTCAGCCTGATTCTGTTTCAATCATATCGCATGCAATTCACGCAGATCAACGGCATTTGGTGGAAGGGGGGGGCTGAGGAGGCGGGGAGCTCTGATGTTGGCCACGAACTTGTTTGGTATGTTCGCTTTAAGTGGGTGTCATCTTTACAAATTAGTAACGGCATTTAATAGCACACATGTAACGCCAAATGTGGCTTCTGCTTGGTTAAGCTTCGAAACAAGTTTGTTTCCTAAGTCTTTCGTTTTGCTCACATCTTCAAATCATAGAATATCTCAAACGAAACTCTCTCTAACTGTAATGCTTCTCCACATGCCACCTCAAGTGTATTACCATATTTTCAGTTCTATTCGACACTCAAGGAGTCTAAAGGAATCCAATGTAATGGCTGTTATTTTTTTTATTTTTTTTATTAATCGAAAGATTAAACTATGATCTTTAGATGGAAATAAAGGAAACACTTTTTCAAAATGTCTCTTGACATGAAATGAGTTGGAGATTTCCTTTGAGGAAAGTGTTATAGTTTCCTTTAGACTCCTGGCCATAACACAGCGTCTAATGCCAGTAACAAAAACAGGAACCGGGAGCGATAGTAAACTAAGATAATATAGGTAATTGAGGAGCTCATCTAAGCACCCAGTGCAATGGCTTCCTACATCTGCATCTTGATCAACATATTTTGTATATATGCATTAACTTAATATGGAAAACCTACGATAATCATAAAAACTGATCGGTCACTTGCACTGCGGGCTGCGGGCTGCGGGCTTGATTGCTGCACGAGAGATCGTCGCCAGTGGGTTAATAGCATGTAGATCATGCCACCGTTTGTATGCCCCATGCCACTGCCACTACCACCACCATCAGCACCTAGCACCTAGCATCGAGCACAAACATCAACATCAACATCAACATCAACTTAATTTAACTCATCCGAATGGATATTCAATTTTCATTTGCGGATTCACTTCAGGGAGCAGCCGGTGGCAAAGTCGCAGCCTTGGCTCTAATTTCAAGCTGCAATTTGAGTTGCAAAGTGCTCCAAATTAAAAGTGCTGCCACACATCAATGTTCGTGCAATCTGCTTGTCATTATATTGTCTTTAAGTTGAAGCTACCCTCGGCTAGCCCCCGGCCCACCCAGCCTGATCCCCACCAGCTCAACGGCAAGCGTTTGCTGCTTCTCCTGGGATTTCCTTCTGCGTTGCATTTAATTTGTGTAAAGTGTTTTGAACTGAATTCTTCTTCTAATATGACTACCCCCCCAACCCCCATTCCCCCTCTACTCTTTCCACCTGCCAACCTGTAGTTCGCGCTCTTTGGCTATGCTACAAGCAATTCTGGGGGGAAAGTCAAGTGAATGGCAAACCGAGAGCCGAGAACGGACCACGAACAAGTTCAGCCTGCCAACGCCATTAGATGAAGGCCGCTTCGTGTTGGGTGCTTCCCTCGCGCTTTTCTACATTTTTTTTAATTATAACTTTTAATATTTTCACACACACACACACACACACACACACACATTCACACACACAAGCACACACATAATAAAACACACACTACAAAACACACACACATACTGACACGCATGGAGCAGAGAATCAGAAGATTGAGTGGATCGAGTGGGAAAAGTAAAGAGTAGTTGGCAACTCTGGCAGCTGGAAACTTCAGGTGTTACCACCTTGCCTTTCCTTGACATGTGCTTGCGGTCCTCCATTGTTCGATAGCAATTATTGCATCGCACTTCTATTGCATTGCAAAACTGGGGAATGGATCTGGGACTCACTGGCAAAAGACACGCACACACACACACACACACACTCACACACACACACGCATATACGGTCCGTTTCATGTTGAATGCATGTGGCAGGTGCTTCAACCTGGACGCTTGCACGTTGCGCATCTTTAAACTGCGATGATTGAAAATTGCATAATTGCAAAAGCCGAGAGAGAAAGAAGCCCCAGAGAGGTGAAAGAGAGAGACGGCAGGTGAGCTGTGAAAGAAAGCTATTGGCTAGCATTCAGAAGTACAATCACACTTACACTCACACATTCACATATTCACATATTCACATATTCACATATTCACATATTCACACTCACGCTCATTCACTTAGAGACACTCGCGTGTTGTGACAACAAATTGCAAATATCAAAAGGCCTCCATTTCCGCTGCTGATCGAGTGGACGTTCGGCCTGCTTGCCACACCAAAGCTGCAAGGCCAGACATCCGTTGCAAGTGCCACACAATTGCACGCTTGAACCACATAACCACACACACACACACACACACACACACACGCACTCAGTTGCACGCACACTCATTTGCAAAGCACTCATAAGTGTGAATAGAATTGTTCACACATTCGCCGCGAGTCGAGTTTCTAGTGTTCGACAAATGAAAACTTTTTTCCATCGAGTGTAGAGCAGTGGAGAGGGGAAATATGGAGAGGCGAGAGTGGAGAGTGGAGAGTGGAGGTGCCATAAGGAAATGAGTTAGCGGGAAAGTCAGCTGCCTAGTGATTTGGCAAAGATTGTTGATTCAAATGATTGTCGGTATCGAGGCGTTAACAGTGTGCGAATCAAATGAATCGTTTTAGTAATCACAACATCGAATAATGTGAATTTGAGTGTTTTATGAAGTAATCAATGGCAATCGCGGATTTCCAATCTTGGAGATCGTAGTGACTAAAGAAATTACAATTTGAGTTATTCACTTCAATCATAAGCGCTTGGCAGGGAATTCATTTCATTCATATTTTTCAAACTTGTTCATTTGAATTTAAATGCTTTAAGCTTTGAATTTATAATTCTTTGATTATGGACGTAAGGATATTCTGAAAGATAACAATATTGATTGTTTGAATAACTCAATTATTCACTTGATGCATGTTGAATATATTCACAATATTCAATATAACTCAATATTCTTCAGCTCTTAAGTTTACTCTCTTTCTCAATGTAAAAATGAATGTATGATATTAAGGGATGTTTTTTCTGTGAGTGTGAATACCTTGAATCATTTTGAATGAATCAAATTTCTTATTCATTTTAAGTTTCTTAAGACATCATTCCAAGATCACAGGCATAGTTTATGAAATATACACCTATGATTATATCTGAACCGAGATGATGACTTATTAGTTATTCATTTATTCAACCTTGAATATATGTCATTCGAATCAGCGGAACTCTGACTATATAATCTTGCGGCTTCAAGTGTTCCCATTAAATTGCCAAAGTTATCAACTACCGTGCCGCTAGAAGGTATCTAGTGTTTTGGGCCATGATTACCCTGTGGTTAAAGTGTGGTTACCCTGTGGTTACCCTATGGTTACCCTGTGTCTACCCTGTGTTTAGCCCATCTTTTGCCCAGGGTTTACCCTGTCATTTCTTCAGCTTTTACCCGTCAGTCATAATCCCCGTAATTATAACTGTCACTTCTTCGACTAATTAAAACTGGAACTTGAGTTGTGAAAGATCTTCCACGTTTTCACGTTCGTGGCTTCTGTTTCGCCTTTCTACGTAAAACACCTCCGGTCAAGAGCACAAAAGAAAAGCAAAAAAAAAAAAAAATGATTAAGAAATGAAATCAAAACAAAAGCAAAAAAAAAAATAAAACCAAAATCAAGACTCTTTCTATGAATGAAGAAAAGTTGCCGTTAGCCTTTGGCGTTATTTATGGAGGAGGTGGAGATGGAGGAGGAGAAGGAGGTGGAGGAGGAGGAGATGGAGGAGGAGGAGGAGGAGGAGGAATCATTTCTATGCGGTTTTCATTCGGTCTGTTTATTTATTTATGTTTCTTTGACAGTTGAATTCATTTAACTTTAATTGAGTTAATTTCTTTTATTACTTTCACTGCTTATAGTGGCTCTTTCTCCTCTGCTCTTCACCCCTCCTCCCCACTCCATTCATTTTATTTGATTTTTTTGTCTTGTGTTCCTTTTCTTCTGTGTCTCCGAGTCCGCTATTCGCTTTGGGGTTATTTCTTCATAATTTTGTCTGGTTTCGTCCATTAGTTCTTCATTGTTCCGCTTTCGTGGTTAATTATAGCGCCTCATCTTCAGTTAGTCTTAGCTGGTTTTCACTGTGATTGGCCTAACGGAGCTGTTGAATGACCTTTGAAGGTTTCCATACTTCAATTTCACTGCATTCCTTCTCATTTCTTCTTTATTCTAATGTTGTGTTTTATATGAAGGAACTTCGAACTTGTGAAATACCCCCCATCCGCATAGCTGCTCCTTCCCGTGCCGTCTTCATCCCGACCTCCACCTCCACCTCCACCTTCACTTCCACTTCCACCTTCTTCGCGGCCGTCTAGACTGAGATTCGATGGGTCTGTTGACTGGCAATGGCATTCACTTGCCTCACTTGCCTCATAATTAGAGGCCGTACGCGAAGAGGAAGTAAACGTGCCTAATGATAACCTTTAGCTTGTTGTGCTGCTCCGCACAGGCACCCAAGGTACCCAAGTAGCCAAGCCGCCATATAACCAAACAGCAGAGTGGCCAAACCGTCAAGCGCCCAGGCAAACAGACAACCGGGCAGCCAGCCAGTCAGGCAGCCAGGCAGCCAGGCAGGGACCGAGGCGCACAGAGAGCAATCTGTAGGGCGCCCTGAGGTAAGGCCGACGATACGACGATACGACGAACTCACCCAAGTTCTTCATCCAAGTCAGAGCCGAAACGAAAGCAGCCCAAACTATGTGTATCCCACATCATGCCACACCATTCCATTCCATTCCATGCCAAGCCATGCCACGCCATCCCATGCCATGCCATGCCATGCCATGCCATTCCATTTGGGGGCAAGCGTACAATTTTCATGATTGCTGGTTACCCAACTCCGCATCATCCATCTAACTAAGTACGCGCCACTGACCAGGCAGCCAGCGGTAACCAGCCACCGACCGGAGATGAATGTGCCGAGTGTTGCCTCTTGTTCCATACATCTCCAGCTTAACCTATACACATACATACATACATACATATATATATGGGTGTGTGTGTGTGTGTGTAGCTATTTATTTATATATATGAGAATATTGCACTCATTTTTCTTGTTATCTGTTTCTGTTCTCTGCCATTCGCATTCCCATTCTCATTTTGCCTCCTCGACCCAATCTCAATCCCCATCCCCATCCCCATCCCCATCCCCATCCCCTTCCCAATTCCAATACAAATCTCGCATTCGCATTTGCCCATTGATTGAGTGCCCATGGTTATGTTGACGCCCACATGATACCTCCCGATACGCTCATCCGGGGCATAAGGCACGAAGGGGCGAAGAGACGAAGGCGGTTAAGGGGCGAAGGGGCGAGGCGCGTAGACGCAGTTGCAAATGTGATGAGGTGCAATGAGATCTTCATGGATTCAAAGGTGGTGCTGGACATGATGTGCTGCTGCTTCTGGCGCCAAATCTATGTCCACATATGTGTGAATCTGTTGAAGCAGCTGCCGTTTCCTGTTAGCCAGCGGCGACATTTAGCAGCTGACTCCCAGCTACCAGTGGCTGCCAAGCAATTACTTCCCCAACTCTGAGCCATTCGCATGGAGATGGAGATGGAAATGGAGATGGAGCTGAAGGTGGAATTGGAGTTGGGGTTGAGCTTGGAAATGGAGTTGGAGTTGGAGCTGGAGTTGGAGATGGAGATGGAGTTGAAACGAATCATCATTGTCGGCTCTGATCAAATTAGAAGTCAGGAGCAGTCCGCGAGCCAAGGACGCCCCAAAAATAAACTCCATTTGGCTATAAATAAAATGGAATCGTGAACGGCACTTGGTGGCAATTGCAACAGACAACAAGCAACAAGCAACAGACAACAAGCAACAAGCAACGAGCAACAAGCAACAAGCAACAAGCAACTGGCAACTGGCAACTGGCAACTTGCAACGCGGTGGCAATGACGTCAAATGTGAACGAATGCGTTTTGCCTTTATCTCGCCAGGCAGATCGCTCGACTGTGGCCATGTAATTGGCTCGACTTGCATTACTCGGATTCAAACGCATTTCATTTACCCGCCGCACAGGGCCCCAGCCAGGGATGGTAGCTGAGAGCTAGGACCTGGGCGGTGGGCGGTAGGAGCTGGGCGGGAACTGAAGGTGAGGCTGGTGCTTGGACTCCGACTGTGTCTCATGCAGATTGGCAATTGTAGAACACGAACAGAAAAACAAGAACAACAGCAGCAACAGTAACAAGAACGACAACAACAGCAGCAACAGTAACGACAACAACAGCAACAGCAATGACAACAACAACAACAGCAACAACAACAGCCACATTGCTGGCTCCCTGCGATGCTGGTGGTTACAGCCGTTCTTCCTGATGCCAGTGCCGCTGTTGCTGCCGCTGTTGCTGCCGCTGTTGCTGCCGCTGTTGTTGCTGTTGTTGCTGTTGTTGCCGCTGTTGCTGTTGCCGCTATTGCTGCTGCTTCTGCCAAGAAAACGCTACACATTCCGCTGACTGTGTTTGCCACCTATTTCATACATTGTGGCAACATTTGTTTGCAATGTTCCAGCCGCTGCCTCTGCCGCCGCTGCCGCTGTTACTGCCTCTGCCTCTGCCTCTGCCGCTGCCTCTGCTGCTGCTGCTGCTGTTGTCGTTGTCAATGTTGCTCATGTTCATTTTCTTCTCGGATTCTCTGTTTTTGTTACCTGCATTTGGACACGGCGGCAGCCATTGGTCAAATTCGTTGCAAGCGATTCGCAATTCGCAATTCGCGACTCGCGATTTTCGATTCGCGATTCGCGTTGCCAACATTCAAGTTAATGTTGTTTGTAATGGCCACGTTCCGAGCACTGTACTCATTTGGTGTCTCCTGCCGCCCACCTCCCGTCTCCCCTTCGCTCCTGTGCAACGGCGGGTGGCGGCAGGACGATACACTGGGCCACAGGCCAATCGCAGTCCTTATAAATATCCGCGTATAAATAATTACGCCAAGCGAACGTTGAGCATTGCTTGCCGGTGGTTTCGGTGGTTGCCGGTGGTTCCCTGTATGTGCCAGTGGTTGCCAGTGGTTGATAGTGGCCGCCAGTGACTACCATTGGTTGCCAGTGACTGCCAGTGACTGCCAGTGACTGCCAGTGACTGCCAGTGGTTGCCAGTGGTTGCCAGTGGTTGCCAGTGGTTGCCAGTGGTTGCCATCGGCTCTTGGTGACCACTGCTAGTGGTTGCCACCACCGCCCTGGGCCAATCCCGCAAATTGAATTGAATATGTAAATATAATTACGAGGAGGAACAGCACAAGATTCGCGCGGCACTCAATCCGCTTTTGGGGGCGTTTAAGAATCCATAAATTTAGACCCTAAATGTAGCTCCCATACACACACACACACACACACACACACACATACACAGATACACTCATATACACACATAGATATCGGGTATACTCATTTATGGCAGTGGCGGCAAAGACTTCCGCATGGCAATGGCCATTTCCAGCGATTGATTATGCACTCAAATGCAAATGAGTGCATTCACGAATACATTTTCAGCTGAGGGCCTGAATGGCAAATCGTTTGAGTGGATTACTAGATAATCCTGATTGGAAATCTCTTCAAGAGTTCATTCATCCATAAATTAATCGTATGAGTCAAATGATTCATTCAATTTACGATTGAATATTATTGAATCTACACTTTGTATATCTGATAGCATTCACTCTTATTCATGAATAATTTAATGTATGAAAGACACACTTTTTATATTCTCTGAAGTTATTTGAATTTAGGAATGAATAAAAATTGATTAAAAAATCGAAATCTTTAATAACCTGATATTCACGAATGTATTCGTCCATTCATATTCATATTCAAATTGCCATCTAATATCATCTTCGAATCGGGAGTAAGGAGTTCTTGTTGGCCAATCAACTTATTGATCGCTTCTACTTGGGTGCCCATGGAGTGAGTGAGTGCACACTCAAATCATTCATGCACTCGACTCATGAGTCTCGCGTTTTGAGGCCTTTGCCATTAATATGAATGAGTTAGCAAACATCGGGATTTGGCTTAAAGACAGAGAGCCAGAGCCTGGCTTTCGCTTTTCGCTTTTCGCATGGCCATGGCCTGGAAGCCCCGAGGGTCAATGTGAGAGTCAAATGAGCACCGCCTCCACATGCCCCCAAATTGTGGATATGTGGCAATGGTGGTGTTGCCGCCAATGGAGGCAGTGGTGGCAGTGGTGGCAGTGCAGCCACTCGCCGATCTGCTGGTGGTGGGAGAAGGTCAGGCGCAAATTGTGGTGTCCTCATCGGCGAGTGAAGCTGAGGTGGAAAGGGCAGAAAAAGCAATTTGCAACACGCTCGAATGGAAGCCGCAGGAATGCCAATGTTGGTTAGCTCTGAGCCGGGAATTGGAAACCTGACCATTAGATTCTCCAAACCGCAGATCATCGTCAATAAGAGAAGAGATGGCGAGCAAGTGGAACGATTCTCCATGCCAATGTAATTTCCGCCTCCTCCTAAAGCTCTGGACAGCTCATTAAAGACTCAGTAAATGCAAACTAATACATAAGCACACACACACACACACACACACACACACACACACACACACACATGCACAGGTGAGCCAACGAACTTGGTTATTTAGCATGAAAAAGAATACAAGCTGGGGAAGACAAGGGGAGAAGCAGGGCAGATGAAGATGGGGAGGTAGGGCTCAATGGAGGGGAGGGAATGGAGAAGGGGGAAAGGGCGGGTGGCTTGCCATAGTTTTTATTGGTTCGCTGGTTTGCTGTGGGCTCAGTTAAGCGTGTAATGGGCCGCACTTGAAGCGGATGTGTTGAAGAGGTACGGCTCCTGCTCCGTCCACTGTCAGCGCCCGCAATTAGCGTATCGCCAGACGCCACCTGGCGGCCTGGTGGTCAACCAACGGCAGACAAAAGTATCTCAACTAAGTGCCTCATTCTAATTCCCCTCTCCTCTCTCTCTCTTGCAGATGCAAACCGCAGGCAATAGCAACAGCAGTGGAAGCCGGAGGAGCCGCAGCAGTAGAGCACAAACAGCAACAACCGCAACAACAACAACAACAACATCGTCAACATCAACATCAACATCAACGATCTCCAAGAGCATGATCCTGATCTCGGTGGCACTGGCTGTGCTAGTGGCATTGCCTGGACAGGCCTCGGCCCGCATGGCCTTCGAGAAGCTCACAGACTACGACTTTGCCGGAACCACATACTACAGCGTGAAGAATCTATCGCTGTACGAGTGCCAGGGATGGTGTCGCGAGGAGGCCGATTGCCAGGCAGCGGCGTTTAGCTTTGTGGTCAATCCGCTCTCACCGTCACAGGAGACGCACTGCCAGCTCCAGAATGACTCATCGGCGGCCAATCCCTCAGCGGCGCCCCAACGTTCGGCCAACATGTACTACATGGTAAAGCTGCAGCTGCGCAGCGAGAACGTCTGTCATCGTCCCTGGTCCTTTGAGCGCGTTCCCAACAAAATTATCCGCGGCCTGGACAACGCCTTGATCTACACCAGCACCAAGGAGGCCTGTCTCTCCGCCTGCCTCAACGAGAAGCGTTTCATCTGCCGATCCGTCGAATACGATTACAACAACATGAAGTGCGTGTTGAGCGACTCCGATCGCCGCAGCTCCGGCCAATTTGTCCAGCTGGTGGATGCCCAGGGCACCGACTACTTTGAGAATCTCTGCCTGAAGCCCACACAGGCTTGCAAGAATAATCGCTCCTTCGCCAATGCCCGCATGGGAGTCTCCGAGGAGAAAGTGGCCCAGTATGTTGGCCTCCACTACTACACGGACAAGGAGCTGCAGGTGACCTCCGAGTCCGCCTGTCGTCTGGCCTGTGAGATTGAGTCCGAATTCCTCTGCCGTTCATTCCTGTACTTGGGCCAGCCACAGGGAGCTCAGTACAATTGCCGTCTCTATCACTTGGACCACAAGACCCTGCCGGATGGCCCCTCCACCTATCTGAACCACGAGCGTCCCTTGATCGATCATGGCGAGCCCATTGGTCAGTACTTTGAGAACCAGTGCGAAAAATCAGCAGCTGCCGGCGGCTCTGGAAACTCACCACCTGGCACTCTGGACAAGATCGACACCCTGCCCGTTAGCCTGGACACCATCGAGGATCCAACTCTGACCAACATGACCCGCAACGACGTCAACTGTGACAAGACCGGCACCTGCTATGATGGTAAGTCCAATAGCTCCTCCAGCTGGAACCACTTATTTAATCCCTGCCCTTTCAGTCTCCGTTCACTGCAAGGACACACGCATTGCCGTCCAAGTGCGTACCAACAAACCCTTCAATGGACGCATCTACGCTTTGGGCCGCTCCGAGACCTGCAACATCGATGTGATCAACTCGGACGCCTTCCGCTTGGATCTAACCATGGCGGGACAGGACTGTAACACCCAAAGTGTGGTAAGTATCGAAGTGAAGATTCCAGTCACTCACACAAACCTAATCTCGATGCATCCACTTGGATCCACAGACCGGCGTCTACTCCAACACCGTCGTGCTGCAGCACCATAGCGTCGTGATGACCAAGGCGGACAAGATCTACAAGGTTAAGTGTACCTATGACATGAGCTCGAAGAACATTACATTCGGCATGATGCCCATACGCGATCCTGAAATGATCCACATCAACTCATCGCCTGAGGCACCACCACCAAGGATTCGCATCCTGGATACCCGTCAACGCGAAGTCGAAACTGTCCGCATCGGCGATCGCCTTAACTTCCGCATCGAGATTCCCGAAGACAGTACGTAGATTGTCAATGTCCTTCGAGAGGCTGTAGTTAATCCCTTTCTTCTTTCCTTCTCCCAATTTGCAGCTCCATACGGCATCTTTGCTCGGTCCTGCGTGGCTATGGCCAAGGATGCACGCACCAGCTTCAAGATCATCGACGACGATGGTTGCCCCACAGATCCGACCATCTTCCCAGGCTTCACCGCCGATGGCAATGCATTGCAGTCCACCTACGAGGCCTTCCGCTTCACTGAGAGCTACGGCGTCATCTTCCAGTGCAATGTCAAATACTGTCTGGGTCCCTGTGAGCCAGCCGTTTGTGAATGGAACATGGAATCATTTGAGTCCCTCGGCCGAAGGCGTCGTCGTTCGATTGAGAGGTAAATGGCAATTGGCATTATTCGATAAATGATTATCATAAATTAATCCCTATAATTAAATTTAATCAGCAATGAAACCAAGAGCGAGGATGATATGAACATCTCGCAGGAGATTCTTGTCTTGGACTTCGGTGATGAGAAGCGTGAATTCTTCAAGGCAGATCCCAGCACAGACTTTGCCAAAGGTAATCAATATCTATCAATACTTTTATATACGTTATCTTATCACCAACCCCCCGCATCCCTCTATTAACCACAGATAAGACTGTCACCATTATCGAGCCATGCCCCACGAAGACGTCCGTGCTGGCGCTTGCCGTCACCTGTGCGCTGATGATCCTGCTCTACATCTCCACATTGTTCTGCTATTACATGAAGAAATGGATGCAGCCGCACAAAATCGTAGCATAAGTTTAGGCGACATAAAGCAAAACACATAAACGAACAACAGCAAAAGGAAGAAGATTCAACAGAGAAGGACGAAAGGAACAAGAAACGAAGATAACGAGAATAAAAAAGAAAAACAAAAACCATACACAACGAAATTGTCACTCACATGCAAATCAAATTCACGTTACACAATACACTAACAGAATAGCCCACACGTACACAATTACACACACACACACGCACACACCCACACCCCCACAAATACATTAACTGTCTCACTCTCAGTGTCAATTTCACTGACTCGCTATGTCTATCTCTCTCGCCTATGTCACACACTGTGCGCTCTCTTCTGTGCAATACTGCTCATTGCCAGCCCTCAGCGCTCTCTCACCTGCCGAACACGAAACGCACGAGAGAGTCCGCGAATGAGAGCAATAGGATAGAACACCAACAGCAACAGCAACAGCAGGAGCTACGAGTTGAGTTTTAGCTAAGACCCAAACCCGAACATAAACTCAAATCTAAGCTCGAGCCCTGAACCATGCGCGCACGAGCACACCCAAAAGGCACACATACGTACATGCACACACGGACACACGCACACAGAGAGAGAGCAGCGGCCCCAACTAGCTGACAAGCGTATAATTTTTGTTTTTTTTTTTAATTAATTAATTACTATATATACAATTTATTTATTTATATTTATTTAGATTTAGAGCCTGAGATAATTTCGAGAAATTAGCAGCGAATGCGAGAAATTCCAGATTCGCCTACTCTTAGCCTATTTTTTATACTTATTTTCTAACGTTTAGTAGACAAAGCAAACAAAAGCGATACGCAAAAAGCGAAAAGCAACAATTGAATTGCACCTTTACATTTATGCGAATTATAATTTTAAAAATTTTTTATAAACAAAACGCGTAATGCGAACTGCGAGCGTGTACTTTCTATAAAGTTACAAAAGAGATGAATTGCCGAGCGGACAATAAAAAGAGCAGCACGGAGAAAGAGAGAGGGAGAGAGAGAGAGAAGTGAATGGATGGAATGATGAATGATGAATGATGAATGATGAATAAAGCTTCGATTGATCGATCTCTTTTGTAACTTGTATAGAGACTGCGGCCGCAGATGCACACACACACGCACACAAAGCTAATTTCCCACACTAACACCCACACTCACACGCACAGACACAAACACATACTCATCCATACACTCACACGCACATACTCACATTTATTTAATTTAAAACAAGATATAAAAATTAAAAAAAAAAAAAAAACAAAAAAAAATAAGTAAATAAAAATAAAAAAGAATATCATGATGAAAGCAAATAAGACAACAAACGCAATAAACAGTAATCAGAAGGCAATTAACAGAAGGAATTAAGCTTAAATAACGAGAATGAGAAAAATTAGAAATCAAAAATCAAGAGAAACCAATTTCATAGGCTTTACCATGAAATTGTGCTTAATTGTATTGCATTTATTTAATTTAAATCTATTTATGATAATAAAGAATCATAATAAAAAATTACATTACTAAGAATTTGATTAAACATAAACAAAAAAAAACAGAGAGAACTTTTTAAACTTTCATTACAAATGGTTGGTTGGCAGGAACGGACATGACTGTATGGCAGTCATTTAGGCAGCACTTGGGCTTGTGCTATTTAATGACCCTAACTGTAAAGTAAATAAAAAGAAAACATTAGAAAAAAAAATATATTTAAAATTTGTAGCAAATTCTAAGCGTAATTCTAGGCGTGAACTATAGAAACGGACATGACTGTAGGGGTACATCCCAATTAGACTTCTTTGCAGCGTATGCATTTTAATGGCCATGACTGTAAATTAAATAAACAGAAAATATTTACCAGTCAAATTTGTATAGCTGAGAAAATTATTTAAAATGGATTTTGTTGGTGGACAGACATCAGCTTTAAATTGATGTTTATCTTGATCCTTAATTCTGCTAAACGACTGACAGCGATGCCAACTTGCAACAAAGCATAATTTAAATTTCATCTTTCGATTGTTATATAAATTATTTACCTTAATTTCAAAAAATGTAAAAGAAATGTTAAAATTGTGGCTATTCACATTCAACGCAAACAAAACAAAATTCCAATAACAGTCCAATATATCCAAGGGAAGGCTCTGTCGAGTGTCCTGTTAGCTTTCAATTTCAGATTAAAACGTTCCAAGTCGATTTCCTTACGCGTTCCCATGCAAAATTTCGGCATGTAGTTGACTCGTAGAGGAGTTATATCCTTAATAACTACTCTGGATATAAAATGTGTCTCTCTGGTATCTGAACAGTGTGAAGGACACAGAGTTAAGGACATACCTATTTTATAGATGATTTTTGAGTACCTTTTTTGAAATGACCCAACTTGCAACCAGGAACTAAACATTTACGAAGCTTCTCCTGAAGGAATTCACAGACAACCTGTTTTAAAAACAGTTGAAGTTCCCTTGGCAAATCGTCCTTTTTCTTCAATCCTACACAGCGCGAAATCTTTAATATCATTTTAGATTTAGCAATTTTTGTCTCTTCGTTCAGTCTCGGAATGGATTTCGGCTCGATTAGTTTCAGAATGCATTGCGAAGCAAAATCTCTTCCTGCTTCCTCCTCTACTTTTGCTTCTATCTTTGATTCTCCCTTTGCTTCTTTATCCTTTAACATTTCTTCCTTTATTGAAGTTGGGAAACTTCGTCTCTCACCTTCAGCTGCCAGATTGGAAATTTGTACAGATGTTAGTTATGGAGTGGAGATTAATTCAAAGCCTGTGATGATCCCATATATCTATGATTCTGAGGAATCCCATGACCAAAACTATTGCCTTCTATTTATTCACTTACCAGAACCTTGGCTGTGGCTTAAATAATTAAATATTTTAGTTTATGATGTTTTACATTTGAATGATGATAATGAAGTAAAATTAAGATAATATAATTCCCTTTTCTTTATTGCCAAAGGCAACTCCAGGCCAACTTGACTCGTAGAGCTGTGTGGAAGCCATTTGGTCAGAGGTGCCGAGATTAGGGAACTGTTGATTGGATTCTCCCGAAACAAGAATACAAAAGTAGCCAATATTTACACATGGATATGGGAATGGGGAAGGGTGTGATAAAGAGGAGGAGTGGGGAATGCAGAGTTCCCACTTTCAACATATTGTTCCTTATTTCCTGGAACATCTTTCACAGCTCTGGGCACATTTCTTGGCAACAAAAATTGTTCCACCAATCCGCTTTCATTTTCCATTCCATGTCTCCATTTCGCTCTCTTCCATTTCTTCGTCTCTATTCAAGTCTTTCTTTCTGAAGGAAAAGCCAGATTTACATAGCCATTCGCAGGCAGAAAGTAGAAGAGAAAGATAGGAAAAGGAAGAAAAAAAAGGAAGCAAATGATGAACATAAAGAAGAATATAAACAGATCTTTGACTTATATTGCATATTTAATAAAATCTCGATTTGTATATTTGGACGGTACCGAGTGATGGGTTGAAAGCAGGTTAAGACTTGAGTGGTAGCTGACAATGTGACTTAGTCTTGTAATCATTAGAGTTGCAGTTGTTGTACGTGAGCCACTCCGTGCTCTGGGGCCAACATTTTAACAGTTGCCAAGCAGGTTTCCTTGAGAGATTTACCCGGCGGTCGCTTAACGCATTCATCGTAGTAGCACTTCTCGACATTATGCAGGAATTCGACCAGGAGCTTGGAGTCACCGCCGTTGGGTCCCGCAAAGTATTCGCATTCATAGTTATGAAGCTTGAGGTCGCGCACACAGCAGTCCAGGAATTCAGAGTTTGCCGAAAACCAGTTGTTGTGACGCTTGAGGGGAATGCCCAGACGCGTACGCACTACGCCCGTTAGCCAAGTATCGTCTATCCAAAATATTGCCATACGTGCCGCTTCCTCCACTATCCTGGCGGCAGTAGCCGCATTTGTAATATACATCCAACCGGATAAGTAAGCCGGATAGAGCGGATGTGGATACTCTTGTTGTGTCACATACCATTTATTTGCTCGATTCCTTATGGGTGGCTTAGCGTCCAGCACGTAGCCAGCCAACAGGGAATTACTTGAAGCCAGAGCCGGTTGCTCAACTTCAAGTGATTCGAGGTAGCGCCGTAAATGGAATACATCATAGATGATGTCGTCGTCCAGCTTAATAACAAACTTGGCGCGCTTGCACTCGCTGGCGGCCCAATTTAGGCCCATTGCATGTTTATAGCTTAAATTTCTATAATCCTCCACAAAGTTACCCTGCAGAAGGTCCCCAAATCGTGTCTGTTCATTCATTAGCTGCGCCTGCGTCAGAAACTTTTCTCGCTCAGGCAATGTAGCCAGCAAAAAGACACGCTGCAATCCGATCTCCGCCAGCTTACTCTGAGCTATTGCTTGGCGGTGAGCGGCACGCAGTGCATCATGTCCCGCGTACGATGTGACAATGAGTATTGCTTTAAAGCAAATTAAAAATTAGAGTTACTAAAGTTCAACTTTAATTTCAATGCAAACCTACCAAGCAGCTCCCGATCTGCCTTTCGACACACATCGCTCTCCAGCAAGTACTGAAAATTCGTGAGATTCAGCAACTGGCCAGCTTCAGTTCTTCCGATGATGCCATGACTGCTGTCGTTTTCGGTGCCCGGAGGCAGGTGCACCAAGAACTCATCCCTGTCGTCAATTCTTTGATTATTTTCACGCAGATGATTTGAAATGTAGCTTATGCACAATAATATTATAACGATTAGCGATATAACAATTGGAAGCAATCTGCGGCGCATCTTCTAACATTCTATTGTGTTATATTTGCGAGCGTGCATGTGTGTGTGTGTGTGTGCCTGATTTTGTATACGAACGCATCCACAACAATAGGAAGTTAATTAATTAAAAGCATAAAAACAAATGCAAATTATTTAAATACACCACGAACACAAATACCAACAACAATGCTTCCTTATTGACAATCGATATATCGATGAGTTACTTCCCTCACAAACTGGGCTTAAAGATAGTTTCACGAACAAAGATCGATAGGCATTTAACTATTTAATGACTGCCAAATGGTAACTGTGATAATTGTTTTTAATAATAACAAAAAAAAAATTCTTTAAATTTTCCATTATTTTTAAGGCAGTGTAACTATTATTTTAACTTTTTAATTATTACTGATCAAAGAAACTATCGTTTTAAATTTATTTAATCGATAATTCATAGAAGCCAATTTTTAATTTGCCTGTACTAAGACTGCGCGCATTTTTTTTAAAAAAACATTGAGTTTCTGTAAGTATCCAAGAGTTAATTATAATAAATTCCACAACACTACAATTAATTGAAATATTCTGTTCTCAGCTAAAATTAAACTCAATTGCGTTTTTCTCGATGTGAATTAAAGCATGGCGCGCTCTGCCTACGACGTTCAACGCGACTTTGCACTGAGCAGCGGCTTGCGCTCTGAAATTATTTGGGATTCGTGAGTGATCGGAGCCAAGTATCAAACTTAAAAAATTCTAATTTCTAAAGTCTCTTCAGATTGGCACCAGATCAAGCAGATGTGCTTAAGCAAAAGATTGCCAGCCTCATATGTGAAAGTGACGACAAGTATTCCACTACGCTTGAGAAGCAGCGTCAGCAGCTGTTCAATAATGTTTGGCAGCAAAGAATATACACCAACGGGACGCTTCTATCGGCCATCATCTATGTATTGGTGACAGCAGAAACGGATCCAAAAGCAGCTCTGCAATCAACTAGCTACAGCTGTCATCCTGTTGTGCGCACGCGCAAGTGCATGAAGTCGGATGGAACCAATAGCGAGGGCTGCTGCATGATCTTCATTGATGAGCAGGGAAGGGTTTATGGCAGTTGGAAGAAATACATAAGCAACAATGCGCTACCTTATGGAACTATGATAGCGCCCAGGGAGGGCGTCTATACATTTAACGATGCTCCGGACGATGATGTTCAGTTGTTAGTTCAGCGAACGCCCGCGACATGGATGAAGCGCAAAATCCTAAACATTGGTGACAGCCTGGCCACAGTTGGCGGCTTGGTTGCAACCGTGCCGGTAGCTGCCACCATAGCATTGCCAGTGGCAGCTCCCATAATGGTAGCAGCGACAGTTGTGGGTGTTTCCACAGCTGCCTATAGTACAGTACGCTCAGCAACGCGACTCATTGATCGCCGCTGGCACAGACAGACGACCTCCTTGCGCGACAGTGAAGCGCGCAGCAGCTGGCTTGGTGTGGCAGGGGGTGTTGCGGGACTGGGCGCCAGTGGTGCCACAAAGGCGCTTGGACTAATTGGCGGGCAACCACAACTGGCAGCCCAATTGGCCGTCAAGGGTATCAATGTGGGATCCATTGTAATATCCGGCACGGGTGTAATCAATGGTGTTTACGATATTTACCTGAAAATCAGCGACGACCAGTCGTTGACCAGTTACGACATGCTGCAGGTTACCTCCAGTCTGCTAATATTTACACATTCCATTAACAACCTACGTCTCACTTCTAAAGTGAGCAACGGATTAAGTTTGCGCCGCGCCTTGCGGCACCAAACACGCAAAGTCTTTAGCCGGATCTCCCAGGAGACCACAAAGTTGCACAAACCTGGAATAAAATTTGATATTGTACGAACTCTCAACGATATCCCATACAAAGAAATCCTGCTAAGCATCCACAATGTCCATGGCCATCTGGCGCAGAGCGCCTCAGTGATTGGCGCCGTTGGTGCTGCTGGTCTTCTCCCCAGCTTTGTTAGTCTTGACGCTGAGGATCGCCTGCGCTTAAACGTCAAGGAACTAGCCACCCAGTTTGGCTCCAAGTTTGTCGCACAGATCGGCAATTTGGGCAATTTCGTGGACGTACTGGATGGCATGGCCAGGTACTTCAGTGAGAAGTCCGTTCAGTTACTCATGCAGCTTACTCGCACTTTTGTGGAACAGAATGTGGACAGCATTGATCGCACATTGAACACCTTTGTCTCCACGGAGCTGGTGCTCTATCGCATACTAATGCACTGCATCAAAAAATATGAGAATTGCACAGTCAGCTTCCTCGAGGAACGTCGTCAAGAAATCTTAGATATGACTGTCAAGTACTTCGACTCGTTGCAACCGGAGCCGCTGAATGCCAATAACTGCCGCAAGCATAATTGCTCCACTTGTCGGGGTGTCTACTACTTAAGTCGGATATAATCCGAAGTGTTTTCCAATTATGTGACTCTTCAAAGAGAACTTAACCTCTAGCATTTATTTAAGTCACAACTTTTTATTTATAAAACAATGTCGATAATTAACTTGAAGCAAAGAATCGATTCCAAATAATATTTATTTTTTTTAACTCCTAAATAATTTTATGAAAAAAAAAAAAAATAAAAAACGAAAAAGTAAATTGTACATGAAACTTGTTTAATTAATACATCGCAATTTTTACTTTTAGAGTGAAAACTATGTCAAAATTTTTTTTACTTTACAATAAACTAATACTTTACATGAAAAATTTAATGAATGCGGCTATTGATATAAAATTAATGTTAGAGGTTAGTTAGAGATCGGTTTAGTTTTCTTGGCGGGCGACATCTTCCCACATGCGGGTGAATTCGGTCTGAAATGATTCGGTCAAAGCTTCCTTGGAACTGATAAGACAATTTTCCCAATTGGAGTAAAATGCATCCGTCGTCCAGTTTATCGATCCAGTCACAACCACGCTAAAGATTTCTTTAACCTTTAGTAAGCCATTGCTGGAAATTCGGATATTTTCAACTCGTTCGCGGCCATCGATGATGCAAAACTTATGGTGCATTATGTAGTCTGATTTCGGAAAGACAACAGTCACTCCCAGAGTCTGCAGCCTTTGCAACGCAATGCTACATTGTCCTGCGATTATACGTATATTAACTCCTCGGTAAAAAGCACGCTTCAAAGCCTTGGCAAATTCCATGTATGTAAATATAAACATGGCCAAATCTATTGAGTACTGGGCGCTGTCAATCTGGTGTATTATAAGCTCAACATGACGTTGGATGCAATTGGGACTAGAACACTTTATGGTTGCAACACCGTTTTTTGTTTGAAAATGTTTGTGAAAACACTCGAAGCCCTCTTTGTTGAACATAAGAATTTCGTTAATTGGAGCTCTTTGATTCTTTTTTTTTTTAACATATTTAATACAGGCCCAAATTACCTCAGAAACAACAACTGTTCCAATTGCAAAAGATAGAATTGCAAACGAACGCTGCCAAGTCAACATTTTTATTTAAAACCTACTATTCAATCAGCAGTTCTTCGCGTACTGCAGCTTTTACGCGCCTAACGCAACGTAACTGTGTAAATCAAATTAGAACTAGTTCAATCGACAATGCTCGTGAGCTGTGCTAAATTCCGGATCATTTAGTTGATTCGTCAAGTTTTTAATATCCCTGAATTTAACTAAAAGCCCTTTAAACTTCCAAATTCTATTAACTTTTAACATAAAATTAATCTTAAGATCCCACAAAAAATTCGGTTGTCATTAAAAAAATATTTATAATTGGTTCTACCACAAAAATTTTTTGCGCAAAGACGAGTTGAATGCACGCCAAAATGAGCTAAAAACAGCATAAATACTGATAGTAAACGCAGCGCAAAAACACTGAATAAAATACTGAATTTCGTATATGGTACGATAAAAAATTAAAATAAAGTGCTAATGCACATCAGCTGTGTAATAAAAATAATTACGATAATTTCAAAATCTTTGTACGCAAAGTAACTAATTTTATGTATATTTGTAAGTTTGTTTTTAGCAAAATAAAAGGAAATGCATTTTGAATATAATTCCCAACTGCCACTTGACAATAAAGTAAGAAATATAAAAATAATATTTAATTAAAAGTATTAATTTAAAATTTATTTATTTAAAATGTATGCCAATAAAATATGTTACCTTTGAAGGTTATCGCGCCAACACCTGCTTAATAAGGAAAAATCCCAAAGAAATATACCAAAATTAATACCAAGCACTAAGAAATGTTCAATTATATTTTATAAGTATGTACATGTGTAGCCAACAACAGTAGCGAGAGTGAGCGAGGAGACGACGAAGACGGCTCGCTAAGAGTTACGCACTGAGTATGTGCTGGCGGCGGATAACGGCGGACGGACCTAAAACAAAGTGTGCGTGTGCGTGTGTGTGTGTTTTTCTTTATTTTCTTTTGTAACAACAATATTAGTTAAATTATAATTAAATTTTAAAAATGTTTAATGCATCATTGTGAGTGCAAACTGTTTCCAAAGATATTTTATGTGCAAATGGCGAACTGAAATATCAGCAAGCGATAGTAAACGCAAATCAAAAACCACAGCACAAATTTGCATCCAAATACCTCATATCCACTTGGGTGGGGGGATGTAGTGTAATATTTGAGCTAAAAAATCAAAATCAAAATCAACAATTATAAATACAACAACAACTATGTATAACTGCTATAGCAGTAGTAGCACCAAAAGTATCTGAGCAGCGGCAGAGCAGCCACCACGGTCGTTTAGCAGCCAGCACCAAGAAGACGAAGAGCAAGTCGAAAAGTAAAACAACAATAAAGCTGGCCATATTCATAAAACAAAAAAAGAACGAAGAAAAAAGCATGTTGTGAGCTAATCAGAATCAGTAAAGGGAGAGGACGGAGGTTTTTTCTTCTGTTTCAAGTTTGACTGACTCGCGGCTGTAAATTAACAATGAATTACAACAAATAATTGAAAATATTGCAATGGAAATTACATGTTACATTTAAAAAATACGTGAAGCTAAAGCGACGCAGTCGTCGCAGTCGCAGTTGACGTTGTCGCGTGGTGTCAACGTCAACTCCAACCGCGCTGCTGACTCTCGTTTGTTCATGTGTGTGTGTTTGTGTTTGTGTGTGTGCGTGTATTATTTTTAATGTGTGTATATTTGTGAGACCGTATGTATCTCTGTGTGCGTAGCGCCTTGCTAACGAAGGTGGGCCCATAATAAGGCAGGCGCCTCCTGTTCACAATCGCAACTGGGTTGCCAGATTGTTGTTGTGCATTATGTCCGCCTACTTCCATTAACTACTTGGCTACTTGGCCACTTGGCCACTTAATGATTGCCTGAAATCTTGCATTGTTTATTTATGTTATAACTGCGTATTTTTTTTTTTTTGATCAATTGTCAATTTTGCTGACAACTTGTCGGTATCCCTTCTTCGTTTTTATTATAAAAACTTTTCAAAGCAGTTTGTAGATAAATCGCAGCAAATTCAAATCTTATCGCAAGTAGCTCTGGCTTATCCGTACCCAATCTCCCGTACCATTAGTGCATGTTCCGGTATTGATGCCGTGTCGTGGTGAATACCGAATATTGATCCCATATTTTATGCACAGTTATTTGCAAGAGCAGCGCAGCAGTAGCGCAGCAGAGACAGAACTTCAAGCTAAGCTTGATATAACTGTACAATAAAGAGAATCAAAACAGAATATAAAAAACAGCAAATTTAAAGACAATAAGAATCCCAGTGGCAACGACAGCAACAAGAAGAACAAAAACAAAAACAAAAACAAAAACAAACACAAAAACAAAACAAAAACAAAAACAAAAAACAAAAGCATAAACAACAAAAATAATAAATACAACTGCAGCAGCTTAAGAAGAATTCGTCTTTTTTTATTGAACTGAAACTCTGCTTGCTGCCAATATGACGGAATTTGTGGAGCTGCTGAACAGCATGTCGAGCACATTCAATACCGATTGTGCAACAAGCACTGCAGAGGGTGGTACATTGCTGAATTTGGATCTGGCAGAGGATAAAACTCTTAAATGGCGCAATTTGGCCAACAATCAGTTCGCCTGCAAGGACAAGGACAAAAAGCAGAGTCAAAGAAATGAAGAAATAGCTGAGAAGCAACAGGAGGCGGTATCATCGGCGCAAATTCCATTATCCGATAGCAAGGAGCAGAAGGTACTCGACGCCGCGTCCGTTAAGTGCGAAGCGGAAGCTGTAGCGGTCGACGAACAGCCTCTACAAGGCCAAAGCCGAAACCAATGTAAGGCCAGCGACGCCGACAGTGCATCAAGTGCAGAAATAACAGAAAGCACTTCTGCAACAGATGTAGATGTTGATTTACAGAAAGAGACAGAAATGTCAATAGCAGAAGTAAAAGAAACTGCATCAGATGAAACTACGCAAACAGCGATAGAGGCAGCGCTAGAAGCGTCAGCGTCGACGTCGACGTCGGCTAACGAAGTGGCGGCAGCGACCGACAAAGTTAGCGATGACGATGACGTTGCCGAGCGAGTAACCGAATCAAAATCCGATGACGACGCCGCTGGCGCTGGCGTTGACGCTGACGCTCGCAGTGATGACAACGCTGCTACCATAACAAAAGCAACGATAAAAGCGTCAAACGAAGAAGAAAATGAAGAAACTCCAGCGGTCAAATTAGAGCAGGATTCGGTTAACAGCGCAGTCATGACAACAACAACAACAACAACAACAACAGAAACAATAATAACAAATACAAAAGCACAAGTAACAAAAACAACAGCAGCTGCTACCGAGCATACAACGTCAACAGTGCAAGTTTTAGCAGCAGCTGCTTCAACAACAGCAATAACAAGTCAAGTAACAACAACAACAATAACAGCAACAACAGCAGTAGCAACGGATAGCATTAAGACTGAAAGTGAAACATACATCGTAACAACAACACCCAAAGTGGAACTCTTCGAAGACCACCACCAACAACAACAACAACAACAACAACATCAACAACTGCATAAACCCAAGGAACAGGCATCAACCGAGCGGGTTGTACCAAAGCCTGAGGTAATTGCAGAGTTAACAGAAGCAGCACCAGCACCTCTACTAACATTAGCAAAGGAGACATTAGCATCATCATCAGCATTAGCAACAGCAGCAGCAGCAGCAGCACTAGTCAAAGCAGCAGCAGCAGCACCTCTAGTATCATCAGCAAGAGCAACAGCAACATCAGCAGAAGCAGCAAATGATATAGAAGAAGGAGAGGGAGAGGAAGAAGCTAAAACAAAAACAGACGCGGCAGCAATAGCAACAGCCGAGGTCACTTCGTTCGCAGTCGCAGCATCGGCGGCATCCCCAACGCCGACGGTGCTAGCAGCGGCTCCACTTGTTGTCAACTTTGCTGTTAATAGCAGTGCCGTGAGCAGCGACGTTGCTGATGGCGTCGCTGACGCAACAGATTTGCCTTCATTGAATGCTGCTGGCAGCGATGACGGCGCAGCAACAGAACCAACGACAGCAATGAGTGCTGATAAAAACGTAAGTGTGTTCGTCTGTGTGCGCATGTGCTTTTGCATGTATAAATTTGTGTGTGTGTGTGTGTGTGTATTCTTGCATGTGCGTGTTTTAGTATATTTTCTCGAATTCTTTCAGTTTTGTAGGTCTTATGTTTTTTCAATTTACTTTCTGTTTAAATACCCTGTAACCCTAATATCTACACGTCTATGTATTTATTAGCCTCAAGATGGTATCTCTGACCTTAAACACACAAACACATACCCACTACTCGCGGCAATAGCAGCAATACGAACACACATACATATACGAGTATTCTCTTAATCTGTTTACCTATTTGTTTGCATGAGTGCGTTGATCTCAGGGGCGTAAAGAGCTAGATAGACCATATTTGGTTGGTCGCTTTGTGTGTAGCAACGATAAAACTCTCAAAATTTTGAAGTTTTCTTTCCGTGCAGTCGAACGTGCGGGAAGATCGGTATAAATACATAATTGTTATAAACATGCATATATACATATGTGCATATACATATATGCATATATATGTATATATTTATATTTATATTTGTATGGATGTATAAAATGTTGACCTTGGCTTTCAGATTGCTGATTGTCTATCATTTAAGCTATTGAATCATAAGCGTTATTAAAGATACTTCTTTGCATTTTTGAGAACGACTCTGCGGTAGGGTATTTTTCAATTAAACTAAGGGTATCGCCCAGTCCTAGTGCCCGCTGCCTTCGTCTGTTTCCACTTGCTTTGTGCTTTTGCTCTTTACCGTTGCGCCCCAATTTAAGGAAATGGAGAATGGGAGAATGGGAGAATGGAAGAACGGGAAATAAAAAACGGGCCCCCCTTTGATAACAGAACTGATTGATAGACCGGGGACAGAGAACGGAGCATAATAGAAGTTTAAAGGCTTATTAAAAGTAGTTAACATTTAATTTTTCTTTAAAACATGACACACACACACACACACACACATACACATACACATACATACATACATCAAGCGGAAACAAAAAATGTACGGACTTCTTAGGCCTTCAGCTCTCTTTTAACACTCGGGTTTAATCGTCTCTTTCTTTGGCTTCACTGCCTCAACGCTCGTCCGCAAGATAGGGCCAACATCTGAGGTATCTTATTAGCTGGTCTCTATAAATAATATCAAACTTTTATTTGAGAGACTTTCAGGCAACGTTCTGATTTATTTGATAAGAAATATAAAATTTAATTCGTTTATTTCGTCGATTGTTCGTCGCTTTGGTACGTACCGCAGATATTGTGCGGTACGTCGGGAGCCCTGAAATGGCAAGCTTATTCTTGGGGGGGTGGGGAGGCGATGGCAGAAAATAGTATTAGACTCCGTTAAGGAAAAGAAACGTGGCTTTTAATATCATGTGATGCATTTGTCGTGCACTTAATTGGCCAGTAATTGCGGCCAGTTATTAAATTGAACTTTTGGAAGGAAAGACTGAAAGAGAATAGCTATAAAAATGGCTAAAAAAAAAAAAAAAAAAAAAAAAAAAAAAAGGCCAACTTTAAGATTCTATATTGCGTGAGGAGTTCGTTATGTTTTTGCTCGATTAAAAGGTTTCGTTAAGTTTGAGTATCGAAAAGGTTGAGACGGACATCGGAATCAATTTGTGGCCTATTCCCTGGTCACAGGTTGCCATCGAAATAGCGACTTTGTTTGGGAGCTCGACTCTTGGCTTCTCTATATGGGTAATTGGGCACAGTAATTGCCAAGCGTTTGATAAATTATTCAAATACCGTTAGATTATAGATTTGATTAAAAAAAAAAAATAAGGACAGACTTTGCAATTATTTTATCGATTGGTTCGTCATATTGAGTATTCACTCACGTCAAATACAATACGAATGACGTTCAACGGAAGCATCCTTCAAGCTGGGAACACTTCATTCACCGCCCCCCGCCATTCACCGCCATTCGTGTACAGCCCCCCTTCTACCATCCTTGTACCGGCTTTCTTTTATTTTTTGCACCGCCCCCCCCAGCGCCACACACCCCTCCTACCCCCAAGGCAGCTCCTGTACCTGCCGCACCTTGTGGCTCGGTTCGCGGGTTGTGTTTTGAAAGAATCGTTGCCAGGGCAACGGCGACATGCGAATGGAACGGAAGTGGTTAACTAGATTCGCAGTCGGCGTGACCCAGGAGAATCCTTGATGTGTGACAAAAAGTTTGCTGATCAATTGACGAAAATAATGACAATCGAATATGGAAATACGGAGGAATTGATTAACCCAATGAGGCGAACGGCCCACGGGGCGGGCCTCTTTCCAGGCTATGGGAATCGATTTGTGGTTTGTGGGTTTTGCGGGTTCCTGGGTGCGTGGGTGCGTGGGTGTCTAGTTGCATGTGTGTGTGTGTGTGTATGTCGTATATTGATCGTATCAGCATATCCTTCAAGTTGAGGAATTTCTCCATGAACAACAATTTTCATCTCATTTCAGGACGAAAATGTTGCTGCGGTTACGCGTCGCTTGCGTCGCACACCCCGACCAACAGATTCGCCGTCACCAGCAGCAGCAGTGGCAGCAGTGGCAACACCAACACCAACAGCAACGCCCACGTCCACGCCCACACCCACACCCGTCGACACAGATGAGATGCAGCAGCAGCAGCAGATGGAACAATTGGAGCACGTGGAACAGGTGTTAATTAAGGAGGGCCATGAGCTGTCGACACCCGGAGAGAGCAATGAGTCGGCAAGCGATGTCAAAAAAGAGCCGGAAAAGTCGCCCGACGCATGTGATGAGCCATTGACAAGCACGAACACGCCGCCAGCACCTAAACGAGGACGTGGACGCTCCAAGAAAATTAAAACCGATGTTGATGCATCGACGGAACTTACCACATCAATCGATGTTTCTGCTGCTGAGGATGATGAAACGTCGTTACCCCCACAGCCACACCCACAACCACAACCACAGCCACAGGCACAGACACAGTCACAGACACAGTCACAGACACAGACACAGACACAGACACAGACACAGACACAGCCACAAGCGGTAATTGAACGAAAGGTTGGACGGAAGCGAAAGCTACCCGAGGAGGATCATCCACCGCAGGCGGACTTATCGTCGGTGGTGGTCAAGACTGAACAGGATGAAGATGCCATCGCAGCGCCGAGCAACGATGCCAAGAAAATGCGACGGAGCGTCCGCTTGGGGAATCGCGTGGATAACTGCAAGAATGCGGAGGCACACGCTTGGGTCGGCAGCGAGGATATGAAAACGGAGCCCCTGCAGGGCAGCGAGTTGCCAGGGGCTGGGGAGCAGTTAACGGCCGCCGTTGTGCTGGACGAGAAGACGCCACCAAAGAAACGCGGCCGCAAAGCCAAAATTCCACCCCCGACGGCAGCAGTTGCTGCCGGCAGAATTGATGCACCCACGCAATCCCTGCCGTCGTCTGTATCGGCCGCAGGAGCAGCCACCGGCAGCAGTGGAGCTGCTGTCGCGCTCTCCAATGGTGGCAACAAGCGTGCGGCTAGTGCAACGCTAACGCCCACGTCAATGACAACGGCGTGCAATCCGGAGCAGCAACTGCCCAAACGCTCCAAGCGACGGATTAAGCCAACGCCGAAGATTCTGGAAAACGATGAGCTACGCTGTGAATTCGAGACGAAGCATATTGAGCGCATGACCCACTGGGAGGCCGCATCCGAGGGCTCGCATTTTGAGACACCGTTGCAGCAATCCTGCAGCGCTGGCGGTGGCTCCAATTCCTCGACGTCGCGTCAAAAGAGCGAGAAATCGGATGGAGGAAGTGGACTTGACCAGCATCCGGCTGGGACGAGTGCCATTAAAAAGCGGCTCTTTTCCAAGTCACAGCGCGACATTGAAAACGCTGGAGCTGCGCTGCGGGCACAGAGTCTTCAACGGCCGTGTCCCGATCTGGAGCAGTTCATAAGTGACGTAAAGGCGGCCAAGCTGAATGCCAATCGGTCGCCGGAGGAGCGCAAGCTAAACAAGAAGCAGCAACGAAAACTTGCCAAGCAGAAGGAGAAGCATCTCAAGCATCTCGGTCTGCGGCGCAACAACAGCGAAGAAGCCACCGATAACGACAGCTCCAACACGGACAATGAGGAGTTTGTACCGACGACCCGCGTCCAGGTGGGCAAGCCCAGTGTTACGCTGCGTCTACGCAATGCCAGCAAGGAGCAGACTGGCCAATCACCAGTTCCTTCTGCAACTGCGGCCGTTGGTGTCCCAAAGAACGCTCTGCCACCTCCCGCCGCGCCCACCAAACTGACGCGTCGCGCGGGCGTCCGCAATGCAAATGCAACAACGACGCTCGAGCACGGGCAGCTGCAGTCGCTGAACAGCGCCATTCTGGCGGCCAATGATGCCAGCGATGCCGTTGCAAGCACCTCAGCGGCCGCCGCTGCTGCCACAGCCGCCAGCGCGTCCGCCGTGAAATTCATATGCTTGTGCCAGAAGAGCTCGCAGTACTATGCCCGCAATGCCCCGGACGCCTCCTATTGTTGTGCCATTGACAACATCGACGAGCAGAAGATTGGCTGCTGCAACGAACTGTCCGCCGAAGTGCACAATCTTCTGCGTCCCAGCCAGCGCGTCGGCTACATGATCCTCTGTGATGATCACAAGAAGCGCTTGCAGGCCCACAACTGTTGTGCAGGTTGTGGCATCTTCTGTACTCAGGTGAGTGATGAGTGATGGGTGGGAAGCATCCTGGCAGTTTAATTGTTAATCAACTTTCTATTCCAAAGGGTAAATTTGTGCTCTGCAAGCAGCAGCATTTCTTTCATCCGGATTGTGCCCAGCGTTTCATACTCAACAGCCCCTATGATGCACTGCATCCACCGAATGCCAGCTCTGGTGCCAACTATGCGAGCCCCCTGCTGGTCCTCAAGTGCCCGCACTGCGGCGTTGACACACCGGAGCGCACCTCAATGGTGACCATGAAATGCCAAACGTTGCCCGTATTCCTGCCCGCCCAGAAGGCTAAAATGTAAGGAGGATGAAAGTTCATCTTTTAAGCGTTCTACTAGAATCTTTGGTTTACTTGCAGCAAACCCGCCAAACTGACCACCTCGTCGCACTTAGCACAGTTCGCAAACGCATCCTCATCCTCCACCGTGGGTAGACCAAAGCCGGCGGGTAGCGGCAGTAGCAGCTCCAAGGCGACTGGAGGACGTGGCAAGACCAATGCAAGCTTTGGCGGCAAATCAAACGGAACACGTGGCAGCAATGGAAAGGCCAATCAAGTGAATGCTGCGAACGCGCTGAACGTTATCAATTTTGAGCAGCTGATACCCGAATCCGTGATGAATGTAGTCCTACGCGGACGAATGGTTTCCTCCAGTGGTCGGGTCACCACTGAGTTCAGCTCACGGGACATGTACTACGCCGTACAAAACGACGACTTGGAGCGTGTTGCCGAGATCCTTGGTAAGTAGATATTGATATATAGATCTCTGATATTGCTCCTTTTGCTTTTACTCATCCCGCGTCCATGTCCTTTCCAGCTGCCGACTACAATGTGCTCACACGTATGCCCGAGTTCCTTAATGGTACCTGCCTGCACCTTGTCGCCCAGTCGGGCACCCTACAAATGGCCTATCTGCTGCTCTGCAAGGGCGCCAGCTCGCAGGACTTTGTGAACATCGTGGACAGTGAACTGAGGACTGCACCAATGTGCGCCGTAATGAACGACAAGTGCGACATGCTTAACCTGTTCCTCCAATGCGGCGCAGATGTGGCCATCAGGGTACGTGACTTCGTTCCTAGTGTGTTCCCGCAATCCACTGATGAATATTATGATAATTTGCAGGGACCCGACGGAATGACAACTTTGCATATTGCTGCCAAGCTGGGTAACTTGGAGGCGGCACAGCTCATTGTGGACAGTCATCGGGCATCCCGGAACATTGCCATCTTCTTGAGTTTCATTGATGCGCAGGACGAAGGCGGTTGGACGGCCATGGTCTGGGCTGCGGAACTCGGGCACACAGATATTGTTAGGTGAGTGATATCCTTGATATCCTGCCCGATATCTGAGAACATGCCGGGACACTGTTGCTTCTTGAGTTACACTCCTCCCCAGACTTATCCCAACAGCAGTTGCTGTTGAATGCCGTTCACCCACTTAAAATGTATTTTAACAATTTTTAACCTAAATTCTAACCTTAATCCTTGTAAAGTCTGCTGATAAATCATGGCGCGGATCCCAACATATGCGATAACGACAACAACACGGTGCTCCATTGGTCCACCATGCACAACGATGGCCTAGAGACGATAACAGTGCTGCTTCAGGCGGGCGCCGATTGCAACGTTCAAAATGTGGAAGGTGAAACACCACTGTAAGTATCCTTTATCCTTTCCTGCAAGAATGTGAAATAAATCGTCCTTCTCCTTTTTGTATCCTTGTATGCTTTAGGCACATTGCCTGTCGGCATTCAGTGACGCGCATGTGCATTGCCTTGATAGCAAACGGGGCTGATTTGATGATCAAGAACAAAGCGGAGCAGCTTCCATTCGATTGCATACCCAATGAGGAGTCGGAGTGCGGACGCACAGTGGGCTTCAATATGCAGATGCGCAGCTTTCGACCACTGGGTCTGCGCACTCGGGTCGTTTGCCCCGATGCCTCCAATGGCCGGGAATCTCGTCCGATACAGGCAGTGCGCAACGAACTGACCATGACGGAGCATGAGGACGAGGCCGATGCACTGATGTGGCCAGACTTTAGGTACATCACCAAGTGCATCATTTTGCAGAATTCGGTGCAAATCGATCGGTTGGTATCACAGATGCGCATTTGTTCGTGCTTGGACAACTGCAGCAGTGATCTCTGCCAGTGCAATGGAGCCTCATCCCAGAACTGGTACACCGCCGAGAGTCGATTAAACTGCGACTTCAACTACGAGGATCCAGCGGTTATATTCGAGTGCAACGATGTTTGTGGTTGCAATCAGGTGAGCAAGACTAATCCTTGGATAATCCCTATGGGTGCTAAACATAAGCTTTGCATTATCCTTTGGCAGCTGTCCTGCAAGAACCGCGTTGTCCAAAATGGCACTCGTACTCCGCTCCAAATTGTTGAATGCGAGGATCCTGCCAAGGGCTGGGGTGTGCGTGCATTGGCCAATGTGCCCAAGGGCACGTTTGTGGCCAGCTACACAGGCGAAATACTTACTGAACTTGAGGCCGAACGCCGCACCGACGACAGCTACTACTTTGATCTGGACAACGGACATTGCATTGACGCCAACTACTATGGGAACGTCAGCCGCTTCTTCAACCACTCGTGCGAGCCAAATATTCTGCCCGTGCGTGTTTTTTATGAGCATCAGGACTTTCGTTTTCCCAAAATTGCGTTCTTCGCCTGCCGCGACATCGATGCTGGCGAAGAGATCTGGTAAGTGGAGCATGTGGTTAGAAACAGTAGGAACATTAAAATAATGCATATTCCGGATAGCTACGATTATGGAGAAAAATTCTGGCGAGGAGATCAACGTTCCAATGGCGGCGTCGGTTGCAAATGCCTAGCAGCCACCTGTAAATATACATTCAAGTCGCCAAGCTCCAATGCATCGCCCACTTTGACAAGTGGCGAGGAGACCGTGGCATCCGATTCGAGAGACACAGCGACAACTGCCCAAGAGCTTGAGTAATGAGTAATCAAGTGGATGACAAATTCAAAGCGGATCGCATCCACCAGTTTACTTGGGATTGGTTCTCTTGGCCAAGCCAAGTTGCCAAGCTATGCCATATTAACTATTATTAACTACATAAATCAGAGCCAAGAGCAACGACAACAACAAAAGCAACAACAACACAACCAACAACAACAACAGCAACCAGGGAAAGAACCGAGAGTAAGGACAACAAGCAAAGGAACTTCTTGTTGTTGTTTTTGGCAATCGACTGCCAAATGTTTCAAGGTTTTTATTTAATTATTGTTAAAAGAGACACACTTAAAGGAATATATGCAGTGTGCGTGTGTGCGTGTGTGCGTGCGTGTGTGTGTGTGTGAGTGAGTGAGTGAGTGAGTGAGTGCGATGGCATGTGAGTTTATGATTAGCTTAAGCTTTGTTTTTATTATGCATTTGTTTTTATGAGATAATTAGTTAGTTTTTCTTTTTCTTTATTTTTTTTTTATTTTTGGATTTTTTTGATTTTTTTTGATTTTTCTCCTTTTTTGGAGCTTCAATTCGTATTGTGCAATAGAATGTGTTTAAACATAGATATATTTAAGTAAATACATATTCATAGAGAAGGAGATAAAGAGATAGAGATAAAGGGAAAGAGAGAGAGAGAGAGAGAGAGAGGGAGGGAGATATATATCTATATATCTATATATATGATCTTAAGGATGGTCCATAGCTCACGCGATCCTTTGTTAGATTTCAAATGGAGGCAAATTTAAGGCTTCTTCAAAATTCCAAAGAATTATATTAAACGCTGTTATCCTCAGAAAGGACTCATACAGCAATAGGGCTATATATTTAAAATTTTTTACTTTCATTCCATATCCTACATATAAGCCACGAATTCTCGAATTCTCGAATTCTCTCCAATTCTCTGTATTAGCAAAAAACTTCCAAAATATTGATAATTTTTTGATTGCAACAAATCTTCGCGTGGTAATGATGCTTGGATAGAGTTTGTGGGACATCCTTTGTGTAGATTTTATACACAGTTAAACATTTTATATCCGATTTTTGTTCGTATATCCTTTTAATGTTAAGACTTACTTACGTACATAGATAAAGCCATACAATTAGATAACATTACGATTAACTTGCATACAAAATGTCGAATTATGTGTGTTGAAATATTTGTATGTGTATGCGAATCCTTGATTACAAGGATTGCCGCTAGCCCCCCATTGAGAATTTGTATCTAGTCATAGGAAACAATTTATATACATATACATTATGGGCATGTGCATATGCATATTCACATACGTATTTAAAGCCCTGTGCATGAATGTAGCTATTCGCGCGTGTGTGTGTGTGTGTGTGTGTGTGTGTGTGTGTGTGTGTGTGTAGCCAACTAACTGCAATTAATTAAAAATAGTTCGACGAGCTTTTTTCACAGAACGTTAACAATAACAATTTATAAATTATCAAATTATCAAATTAAAAAAAAAATCAACTTTAACAATGTAGTCAACACACTCACACAACAAACATACACACACACACACACACACACAGCTCACACAAACACCCACACACAGGCACAAATGCATACACAATGCTTTTTAAAGAATATCAGAAGTTTACCAACAAAATTAATGGCAGTAAAATGATGTGCATTTGTGTATGTATGTGTGTCTCTGTGTGTGCGTGTGTGTGTGTGTACAGTGAATAAGAGAGCTAAGCACACGTTATCTTAAAATGTTAACTTTATTTTTTTTTTTTGATAACGTAAATTTTTGGTAGCCTGTCTAGCAGAAGTACACAGCTTAGCGACTAAAATTAAATATTATGTAACAATTGAAAGCCCAAATCAAAACAAAACAAAACAAAACAAAACAAATTATTTGAAACATCAATATATTAGGAATGTACCCAAGGGGGCTACACAGCGTACTGATCACAGTTAACATAGGGAAAATAACTAACTGGTATTGTGTGAAGTTGTCCCCATTGCCAATGGGAAAAGAGTTTGGTAGCTTGGGTATTTTTATTTTTTTGTTTTAACAGCAAAGCAACAGAAGGAGTTTCATTCACTGTTACTGTTACTGTTACTGTTGATGCTACTGTTAATGAAATGGTCGCATTAAGCTTTGCACTCGAAAGCCATAAGTGCCTGAAAAAGCTTTCAAAGAGTTTCACCTTTTCCCTGTTCCTAGCTCCATCGTCCTGATCATCCTGATATCCCAATCCTTGTTCCCAGACCTTCAACTAACCATGTCCACCGCACTGACATACGTATATAATGCAGCCAGGGTCGTCACAATGGCGCTTAACAAGCTACATACTACAGGAATAAACCATGATAACAATACATTGACTGCAGTGCATTTGAAACGGCATCGCATAATCTTCATTCATTTGAGTTCTAACCATATCCTTGCGTCTAACGAATCACATCATGAGCTAGTAAGAAATTGATAAGCGTTTGCTTAAAAAATCATCAATAAAATATGTTTACATAAAAACCAATTTACTAAACAAAATAATATATACATACATATACAATCTATATATATATGTATATGTATATATATATATATATATAGGGAATTGTGGGTCGTTGAATAAAACACAATTTAGGCCTCATAACTTAATATGTATTGTGTAAATGTTTGTATGTATGTACATTAGAGATACGTTATTATAAGGTATAAGTGCTGAATTATAATGCACATACTTAAACCCAAGCAAATACAGTCAGTTAATAGAATGAATATACATATACATATGTATGTATGTATGTATGGTAAAAAATGTATGTTAACAAAAGCAAAAACATTTTTTTTTTTATAATCAAACCTGAAATAAGAACATTTTGTAACACGAACATCACCGCATAGAGACTTGCAGTGTTCCTAGAGTTCACAAATCTAGATATACAATAGATATACATACATATTTAAATATATATACTGTAAATGTCTATGGTCCAGGGTCGTTTGTTTGATTAAAGGGGCTTCTATTGCGCCCCCATTCGCACATGACCTTGGGTAGCATTTCTATACGTAATTTGTGTATTATATAAGTGACATTTACATATATATAACGGTTTCGATGCACGACATTTAGAGATTAAGTAGTCACACTCACGTTTTATTGTTATCGATCTGCGATTATTTGTTTTGTTTAATTCTATATTTTTTTTTCGTTTTATAACAAATACACTTAACAAATTATAAATAAATATATATTTCCATTGTTTTAATAGTTCACCACTCTACTTAGTTGAAAACCTTAAAATGTTAAACGTAAGACACAAACAAAGATATTAAATCTAATAAATTGTAATTCTACATAAATATAATTGTGTTCTTATTTCAAATTTAAATTTAAATAAATATAACAATAATTATAAAGCATCATAAATATATAGGACAACACTGCAATAATCGATGTTGCTCACATATTATTTTTTACTTTGCCTGAACAGCTGTTAGGGAAATATTGGGAGTGGTTACACTGTTTTGTTAGCTTCTATGTTTTGTAATTTTGAGGTTGGTTTTGACAAAATTGTTTATAACTTAATTTTATTACATATATTAAATTTAAAAAATTACAGGAACATTACTCAACTTGCCAATAACGTGCTGTGTTCCGCCTTCAATGCTATCGTAAAGAAGTTATCGACATACAAATATAATTGCCGCATACGTCAATATTAACATCAAAACAAATTCGCATCACTGCCACAATGAGTTTTCCAGACAAAGCCGAGCGCAACAAGTGTTGGTCGACCCGAGATGAATATTGGAAATGTTTGGATGACAATGCTCCAAAACACAGCTCCACAAGCGGTGAAAAAGTACCAAACGCATGCAAAATAATGCGTAAGGCGTTTGAGCAGTCATGTCCCGGTCAGTGGGTAAAACACTTTGACCGCAAAAGGACGTACGAACAATTTAAGGAAAAAATGGCAACCGGATATGATCCACTGGAGGAAAAAGTGAAGACAGAAAGCCAAAAGAAATGATTTGCCAGAGAAAAGCAAACATTTTTGGTCTTTTGTTACGTTGTATATTTTTTTTTGTCTTGTTTTAGTATAGTCTAAATAAAACAAAAAAATAGCATTTTGAATGCTTCATAATATACTTATATTTAATGAATGCTCTTACTTGGCTGTCGTTCACAATTTTATAAACATAATAGCCTGTATAAATAATTGTTATTTCAGTTTTAAAATGAACGTGCCAGTGAGTACACATGAAAACATTCAAAACTAAAATGGGCTAAAAAATCTCGAAACGCGTTATATATTTAATTGTCGATCATTTCATTTAGCAACTTCATGTTAAACGGTAATAGCGTCTAAACGCAATTAATATACATAAAGATATGGATCCGGTTACGTTTGGCGTTTTAACGAGTAAGTGATTCTATCTACAAAATATGATACTCACTAAAAAATGCTTTTTCAGTTAGCGACACCTGTTACTCGGATCCAAATAAGGACCGCAGCGGACCGCGACTTCGTGAGCTAATTACCGAGACCTTTTCAAATGCGCAGGTCATTAACTGCATATTACCTGATGAACAAGATCTTATTCAGCGCGAGTTGCGTAAATTGATTGATCGGAGTACAGTTGGTGTCATAATAACCACCGGTGGAACTGGATTTGGACCGCGCGACGTCACTCCGGAGGCAACTAAGCCTCTTCTGGACAAAGAATGTCCGCAACTTTCTTTAGCCCTTGCATTAGCTTCACTTAAAAAGAATAAGTTTGCTGCGTTGTCTCGAGGCGTCTGTGGTATAACCAATAGCACGCTTATTCTAAATTTTCCGGGTAGCGAGAGAGCTGTGGGTGAATGCTTTGAGACGGTGTGCGACCTGTTACCTCATGCACTTCAACTGATTAATAATGACCTGACGCTCGTGCAAGAGACACATTCGAAACTTCAGGAAATTCCGAGTTCAAAACCTATACCAAAACCAAATCGCGGTCATGTTTGCCCGCATAAAACGGGATCTGGGGATAGCGACGATCGGCACTCACCCTTTCCTATGCTGCCAGTGCATCAGGTTTATGACATCATTTTTTCCACTGTACACCACAATGTTGCACCAGCGAAATTTTTAAATCAATTTGTATCTCCAATTAACATTCCACCCTTTCGGGCTTCTGCGAAAGATGGATACGCTATGAAATCAACTGGTTTCGCCGGTTCCAAACGTGTGGTAGACTACATTGCCGCCGGTGACTCGGTAAAAAATGTAGTAAAATATTTTATTATTTGTTTGCTTATCATTTATTATTCTTTAGATAAATCAACATCCACTTCAAGAAGACGAGTGCTTTAAAATCAACACAGGTGCTCCATTGCCGAGATTTGCAGACTGTATAGTTCAGGTGGAAGATACGAGGGTTGTACAATATGATATTTCTAACAAAGAAAAACTGGTTGAGATTCTTGTGGAGCCCGAGGTCAATCAGGATGTTAGGTATGCTAAGTCCTTTAGTTTATATTTTCAAAATTTCGTCTTCATCTGACATTTGTCTACTTACGATATTGTAGATTTATTGGCCAAGATCTCGCAAAAGATAATAAAGTCTTTCCCACCTTCGACTCCTCAATACCTGTCACAAAATCTTTGCTTGCCTCTGTCGGTTGCCACTACCAATGGCCCAAACCCACAATAGCTATAATCTCAACAGGCAGTGAGCTTATATCACCGAAAGGGACGGTCGCCAATGACCTAAAAATCTTTGACTCCAATTCCACCATGCTGGAGGAATTGCTAAATTACTTTGGCTTTAAGTGTGTGCATAAGAGCATCCTTGACGATGAGTGAGTGCATATCGTAACCGTTACAATTATAACTCTTAATTTTTTTAATTGTCGTTTCTTCTTCAGCTTGTTGAGAGTAACAGAGAAAATAGATTCGATATTTGAGACAGCCGACGTTATCATCTGCAGCGGTGGTGTTTCGATGGGTGACAAGGACTACATAAAAGCGGCTCTAAGAAAACTCAATTTTAAGTTGCATTTTGGACGGGTGAACATGAAGCCCGGGTTAGTTGGTACTTTAATTGAATTTTGATGAATTTTAACCCCTTGAGTATTTTTATATTTTAGCAAACCGATGACATTTGCCAGCAGGCAATCGAAATATTTCTTTGGTCTTCCAGGCAATCCCGTGTCGGCCTTTGTTACATTCCATTTGTTTGCATTGCCCGCCATACGCTGGGCTAGTGGCTGGGAACGGGCAAGGTGCTCCCTGCCGGTTATCAATGTGACGGTAAGTTAAAGTTCAAAGACGTCGCACATTGTGAAATAGTGAACTCCTCCGGTTATCAGTTCAACATTTCAACTACTTAAAAATAAGATTTGCTTTCTACACTCTACAATTGTGGCAGGCGGTTGAAATTCATTGAGTTGATCGATTTTTCTTATCTGTGGCTCACTTCTAGATCAGATCTCTATCTACGTATGTACATAGCTATGTAGGTCGTCATTTGGTTGCCTCTTATCGAATTTTCATTTCGGTGGTTGCTATCTGTAAGAGATCCCCGCAAGTACATATATCTACACATACACATACACATACTGAACAACAAGAAATACCAGTAAATACCCCAAATACCTAGAAATACCAAAGAAAAATAAAAGGCACACACATCACACTCGCACACACACATCACACTCACACACACACAGCGAAAAGAAGTTGCTGCCTGGCTTCCACACATTTTACTCGGAAGTCTTGAGAACACAAACAAAACGAAACGAAATCTTGCCCAAGTTTAGATATGGTTTGATGGGGTTCAGTTGTGGATTGAAATTTATAGCGCTCCTTAAAATATTAAATTGCTGAGGGGCTCATTATTTATGGCGTATGACTCTGTTAATTTCCCTTAATGACAATTTTTGATTGCTGATTTTTTATTTTGATTTAATTACTGGCATTTTTTCTGCTGAATGAGAAAACGGTTACTTTTCATAAAGTTATAACTGTAATAGGTGTCTGCCTAGAGCCTCGGCGACCAGATGATACTTACTGCTAGTGAACAGGACATTGCATAGTTTCTTTCTTTAATCTTTAATTTAATTTTATTTAATTAATTTTTATATATGTAAAAGTATAATTTTATATTTAAAATCATTTTTCTCTTTCAGCTGCTGAACGAGTTTAATTTGGACTCACGACCGGAATTCGTATGTGCATCCGTGACCAGCAGAAATGGCGAGCTGCTCGCCAGCACACGTGGGGATCAAGTAATTTGAATGTCATCGGTGTGGTGGAAGGGGACGGAAGGAAACTAAATTGAAATTTTATTTTTTGATTCCAGATCAGTAGTTGCCTGCAGAGCATTGTGGGGGCTGATGTCCTCGTCCAGCTACCGGGCAGAACGTCCAACAAGACAAAAACGTTACCTGGTGAAAAGTTTTCTGCGTTTGTGCTCCGCTCTGACTTCATCTCTAAGTACGAATAAATTGACAAAGTCTTTAATCCTCTTCGAATTGCTGACCAAACAGCAGCATTACATGAACAACTGGAGTGTTCGTTTCGCCTTGTTTTAGCTTTAATCAATTGAAAAAATAAAATAAACACATTTTCATTTTACATATAGTTTTATATATATATCTTCATATCTTGATATGTTTTTTTGTTTGTTTGTATAAATCGTAACATTATGTATACGCAGTGTTTGCGTCTGCTCCTCCAGCAATACCTTGAACCGAAGGGTCTACAAATGTCTGCAAATAAACTGCAGCATATTGTAAACGTGTCCTTTATAAAAATAAAAAAGGACCAAAAAAATTGTAATTATAATTATAATGGTGATAAGGTGAGATTAAGGTAGGGGGGTTACGCGAAAAAATATGACGTTTGGTTACAAAGGAGGGGAGGGGGGAAGAGGATGCAGACAAGGTACAAGATTAAAAGTCATAGATTCTGTGGAGTATGTATGTACAGGGAGGATGTGTAAGAGGCACGCAATAAGCTCCAATCATTTGAACAGTGGTTGGGTGATTCTCATTCCAGGCTGCTGCTGGTTTACAGTTAATCCGCATGGATGTGTCTTCTCGTGTGTTCCTTTTATTCTTCTTCTTATTCTTTTTAGACGGATTGCGTGGCAGCCTCGTTGGGCCGATGGAGACGCAGCGAGGAGCGGCATGGCAACGTGAATTGATACTTGTTGTGGGAGAGCAAAGTGTAGCGTTGCTGCGGTGCAAAGTCCCATAGAGCCCGCTCAATCACCTGCAGGGCGTTAGCACTGAGGACATCCGCCGTGTACTGGGTTGGAGCACCGGGTACCTGCGACATGGCTGTGGAGTTAGAAAACGTTAGTTTATTTAGCATAAGGACTCGATATATGTACATACTCTGAGCAACGGGTGCCTTGTACAACGATTCGACGGTCATGCCGCATGTGTCCAGTGCCACGATGCTGACACCATAGGGTTGTAGCTCCTTGCGCAACTCCTCGGCACACTTCTCTACAGCAACACGGGATGCATTAAAGGCCACCAGACCATCTCCGCCCATGCTGGCACCGGCACTGCTGCCGCCCAAATAAAGTAGACGTCCACGTGTTGGCCGCAAGAAGCCGACAAAAGCCTTGGCCACACGCAGCGTTCCCAGGATATTGGTCTTTAGCATGTGCTCCCATTGCTGCACATCCTGCGACTCGACACGCCCACGATAGACGCTGCCACTCGTATTGATGACGGCGGCAATGCCGCGCTCCGTTGCATTCAAATGGGCGCCCATCGCAATAGTTGCCTCACGCAGCACATCCTCGCGTGTGACATCCAGGCGCATTGGTATGATGGTGCCACTGATGGGCTCCTCGCTGTACTCGCGTATCTTCATCCAGCCACAAAGCAATTTAGCCGGCAACGAGTCCCGTGCCTCCTTCATTCCGGCAAACACGCGGCAGCCCTTGTTCGCCAGGTAAGTGCACAGTTGCAGCCCCAGGGCCGTGTCCGCGCTCGTCACCAGCACCACGCGACTCGTCTGCATCTCGGCGGTGGATGCATGACTCTCCTCGCGCACCTTGCATATCAAGTAAATGAGCAGCGCACCGGCGATCGAGAAGAGCGCCAGCAGCTGGAAGGCCAACACCAGCATGGTCATTGGCTCCATTATGACATTTCTGGAAGTAAAGAGGAGCATCGATCCCAGAGTAAGTACCAAATATATATCTATATTATATATCTATCTGAACAGAAGGAGGAAATTAAAAGAAAGCGGTGGAGACGGAGATGGAGATGGAGATGGAGATGGAGATGGAGATGGAGATGGAGATGGAGATGGAGATGGAGATGGAGATGGAGATGGAGATGGAGATGGAGATGGAGATGGAGATGGAGATGGAGATGGAGATGGAGATGGAGATGGAGATGGAGATGGAGATGGATATAAAGATAGAGAAGAAGAAGGAGAACACCTTGAAAGAATCTATTCGAGTCGAATCTCTACCTCCCCGAGGAGGGAACGTACGTTCCGCGGGCTCCCGGGCCACATTAAGGTATTTGGTCAGACCTCAAGCAGTCCAGAACTTGGGTGCAGAATCTCCAGATGGACAAATATACATCATGTACATGGACAAGGCTTCTGGCAGTGTGAGGAGTGACGCCCATGCCTACCCAAGATGAAGGAACTGTTGTTGGTCAAAGATCAAAGTCCGAAGCCGAGACGACCAACAAATCGGGAAAGGATATGGCGTCGGCTCTGCAGCGAGATGCCATTGTGGCTTGACTGAGCAAATGGAGGAGAGAAGGGGATAAGGCTGTCCATAGAAAGCGGAGTATAACAGACCCTGGGCCAGGATAAGTAGATCGAAATAAATCCATTGAGATTTTCCATCTCCTCCATTTTGGGGACGTTTTCAGGAACTGGACTGCTTCCGAGCAGCATCATCTTCATTTGCAAGGAATATATCATCCCAGAGTTCTGTCCAAGTCAGAAAATTGCCTTTTTTTTACTGCCGATCAGAGGGAGTCCCACTGAGTTTGAGATGTGGGAATAAAGTTGGCCGAAATCGGGGCTAAGATTGCACCGATCGATGAGAATCCAATGTGATTGGCATGCAAGCCGCTGTTAGCTGTCATTCCGGAAGAGAGTAAAAATACCCATGGAATGGAAAATGCATAAGGCTGCAAGTCTATCGGTGGTTAAGTTGCGCAATGCTGTCCATTGGCGGATGTGGATGTGGCGGCTGTTGTCACTGGTCGGAGGAGTCGCAAATATGGCAAAAGCCACTTCCGCATGTCAATGGCAATCAAGAAAATGCTGCCAAGCGTTGCAATGCCGGTGAAATTTCACTGGAATGCCCAAACCGCTACCGGAACATGGCCATAGAAGAGATGCACCAATTGGATGCAAGTGCCACACGGGGGCGGCTAGCGGGAGACGCTGTTGCCTCTGCTTAGATCAGTGGACAGTAAAGTAGGCTGTAAACTGGACTGGGCACACTTCGCTCTGGAACTTGGGACTGGGCATTGGGGACTGGGGTCTGGGGTTACAGCAACTTTTACTTCGGGCCCGGACTCTCCCCCCCCAGTTGAACCACATGGATGAGCCATGCAGCGGCGTCTTCTGACGCGTGTGCAGCGAAGAAGCCGAGAGGCACGTAGACATAATTTATTGCCAAATGCACGAAACTTTGACTGGACACGCACTGCTGCCCACGTGCAGAGGCCCCCAGACACCATATCCAGATGTGTGTATGTATATATGTATATATGTATATGTACACCAACACACCCACGAATTTGGATGGATAGATAGATGGATAAATGGACAGCCATAACGTATATGGAGTGTTGTCTCTTTCGATTTCTATGGGGCTCGGCCAGGCTGGAGAAGGGCGGGCTGGGGGTCTAGCAGCAGCTCGTAAATTGTAAATTTAAAAATTAAAAAAAAAAAAAAATAAAATAAAATTGAGAAAATAAAAAAATGAGCAATAATTAAGTGAATCAAACGCTTCGAGGGGAGAGCCAAAGCCAAAGCCAAAGCCCAAGTAACTTTGGCTATGAAAAACATTAAAAACGCAAACGTCGTTTGTTTTAAATTGTAACTCGATCCGATGCCATGCACAAAGCTTATAATTAAAGTGAAAATGCGCCAAACGTGGCAGCACATATAAAAAACATAATATATATATTATATATATATATATATGTATAATTTATATATAGACTCTTTTATAGATACAAGATACTTCGGTGGCTCAGCTCACCCGCCGCTAGAAAATGATGTGCCATGTCGACCATTAAGGCTTGTGGCAGCTTTGACGAGCTGTTGCACAATACGTGAGTGCACTGTACTTGCTGCTAGAAAGTGTACTCGGTAGCTCCTAACCACATAGAGTAGGCCAAATTATAAATACCATCAGTTATTATATTTTATATATTAATATTCAAATATCCAAAGGGAACCTAAGGCTGAAGCATTTCCAAAGGCCAAAAAATGGGCAGCTGTATAAATAAATTAAATATAATAAAATACGGCTAAAATTAAAAAAAAAATATACTAATTTAAAATTAAGAAATACCCATGAGTCAGAAATTATATATGTATGTGTATATGTATGGGTATATATACCTGTTATATCTGAATCAAATTTATGAAGCTCCCAATTTAATATTTAACTGAGATTTTTTTTATTCTCAGAGAAACGCGTTTCGAAAAACAAAAGTCGGGCTATTGTTGAGACTATATAATATATACATATATATATATATAGTCCGGACCTCAATTCGATAGAGAATTTATGGGGATATGTATAACGAGTTGTGGCAGCCACTAACCCTGCAGCCAAGCCCCAACTTTGGCGTGTAGTCCAGGAGGCATGGTCAAATATCCCCATAAAGCGTGGCCAGGACCTTATAGACTCCATGCCACGCCCCTGTAGTGCAGTCATAGAAAATATTGGCTTTACAACTAAATATAAGATCCATATAAACATATAAAGTAAAAATATTAATCAAAAATAATGGTCCAGGCTTTTTTTTTCTGGTTATAAAGGCCACTACTATTATTTTTAGATGCAAATTTTTGATATATTCTTATATTTTTGTCCTTGGAGGATAACTAATCAAGCAATTTAAAAAAAAATAATATGAATTATAAAACAAATATGTATTATAAAATTTTGAATTAAAAATTTATGCATATATGGTTTCTGTCTAGAAGTTTTCTTAAGCAATATTTTAAACTGAAAGGCACTACTATTATTTTTCTCGCAAATGTATATCGATATTATATCTATATATATATATATATATATATATATATATATATATATATATATATATATATATATATATATATATATATATATATATATATATTATTAGTCCGCATATAGCTATAAATATTTATTTATATATAGTTATCCAATGAATAAAGAACCTGATTTACCCCCCGACCTTTAATCCAAGTGTTGCCCTTCCTCTCATCTGATACGTTCAATTATATATCTGATATATACCCCGATCTTTATTTTTATACAACCTGCTTATTCTTCATAAATCGTGCCTATGTCTCACATTAGCTTAAGAACCCGAAATCTGAGCGGATCGTATGACAATATAAATTGGTTGCAATTGATGCTATTTTAGAGCTTGGGGCGAGTTACTGGAGCGAAGCTTTAATGATCGGATCGAAATACTATATATCATCTATCAATTATCTATATCAATTAGTTGGAAAACGAGAAGAATGACTATAATTGGTTTCCAGTTTGGGCAGACATTCAAAAAGTTCTTCCTATCCAAATCGGAGTCGAGTGTTGCAGCAGCCTGCAGCAAGCTGCTGGTGGCAACCAGTTTGTGGCAAGTGCAGCCGTTTGACCCACTTCTGTGCTGCAATTACAATGCGCAACTGTACTACCAATTTCGATGGTGATGGCAATGGCGACGGCAACGGCGACGACGATGGCGATGGCGATGGCGATGCCAATTCCGATACCAGAACCGATACCAGAACCGATGCCAATACCAATTCGGTCATTAACATAACGTGACGCATTACATCATGCAACTGGCAATTGGTGACACTGACGCATGCAACGTGTTGCATCAACTTTAATCGCTGGCTTGTTTTTCTAGCTAGTGAGTTGTTGTTACTGTTGCTGTTGCTGTTGCTGTTGCTGTTGCTGTTGCTGTTGCTGATGTCGTTGTCAGTTATGTGAACATTGAATTATTCGCTGTTCTAGATTGAAAGTTTGTTGGCCAAGTTGTTAATTGAGTTGCCGTTGTTGTTGCCGTTGTTGTTGTCGTTGCTGTTGTTGTTGTCGTTGCCGTTGTTGCTGCCGTTGTTGCTGCGGTTGCTATTGCTGCTGATCCCAGTGGCTGGCTATTGGCAATTGTCAACTGACAGCCGATAATCAACAATCAATAATTGATAAACAATAATCGTTAATCGTTAATCGTTAATCATTAATCGTTAATCGTTTATCGTTAATCGTTCATTATGATCGCTTATCGATAATTACTTATTATTCAATTAGCTACGTCGTTTGTCTGTTGAACTTGCGGGTGAGTGTGTCAGTGTAATGATCGACTCTCTCTCCAATCAGCCGCTACTTGGGGCACACTTGGATGCCCCAAGCCAATGTACTTGCTTCTTTCGATGCCCCAAGCCAATGTACTTGCTTCTTTCGATGCACCAAAGCCAATGCACTTGTGCATCGCTGCTCCACCAGCTAAGTACTCACTGGCAGCTGTACAGTGAGACATCCCATGAGTGTTCATTGCTTAGAAATGCGTCTTCAATTATCGCTTGAAGTCTTGATTGCGATCCATTTGCATTAATAACTATTTAAATGCCAGTTAGGCATTCAAAGGTAGCTGTAACTTTGCCACAAGCTCTGAATGTGAGTTGTCTGCAACTGTGGCAAGCAACGGCAAAGGAAGATGTAACCTCATGTCTGCCCGTAAACTAAAATTTATCTGCCAGCTGTGTCAAGGCAAATAAATAATAAATAGTAAAAATTAAAAAATTAAAAAATTAAAAAATTTGAAAATTAAAAAATTAAAAATTAAAAAATATATAATTTAAGCAAATTTAATTTTTAATAAGTAATAAACTTTTATCTAAGCAACTTAGATGCGAGTTGCTTAAAAAATAGTTTATAACTTATTAAAAATTAAATTTGTTTAAATTTGAAATTTTTAAAATTTTAATTTTTAATTTTTAATTTTTTATTTTTTTTTATTTTTTAATTTTTTAATTTTAATTTTTAATTTTTTAATTTTTAATTTTTTAATTTTAATTTTTTTAAATTTAATTTTTAATTTTTTAATTTTTTAATTTTTAATTTAAATTTTTTTAATTTTTTAATTTTTTAATTTTTTAATTTTTAATTTTTAATTTTTAATTTTTAATTTTTTAATTTTTACTATTTGTTATTTTTTCGCCTGTGATTCATTGAAGTCACGCCTGCCAGCGATTTATGTGGCAGTTAAGCCTGTTTGAGGGTAGCTGCAGGTTGTTCCATGACTGTTGTATGTTGATTGTTTAGAATGTAGTTTTTGGTACAGTTGTTGGGCATTCAACTGGCTTAGATAACGTGGCTTGGCCAGTTAGCGAATATTCATAAATATGTCAAATGTATTCACATAACTCGAAGCTGTGCGAACAATTGTTGAATATTTTTTCATTTTTTTCATTTTTTTATTCATCAACGCTAATTGAAATGTCTGTGGCTTGGTAACAAAAAAGTTAATAGGAGGGTAAGGCCATTGTCTGCGAAGAAAACTGGGGAAAGAAGGAGAGGAGGAGGGGCAGATGAGAGAGAGAGAGAGAGAGATGGATGGAAGTGATAAGTGCCTGCGGCAGGGGAAGCGAAAGGCATAAGCAAATAAATGCGAACATAAAAGTCCAAAAAGAGAAACACACACACACACACACACACACAGTCACACCTATATATATACATATATGTATAAGTAACAAGTTGAAGATTCGAAAAATTAGCAAGTCTTGCATAGAACATAAAGCAACTTAAAGATACAAAATTAAGATACGTCGACGGGAGATAAAGATACTTAGACAAGTCTTGACTCTTTGGAGCGACAGTTCAAGTATAGTTTTGGGGCAATAAAAGCCAACTAATTTCTGCACATGCCAGCAAAACACAACAACACACTCACACACACACACACACACACACACACTCACACACATGCACATAAAGTGCGGCTCATTAAAAGATACAAAAAGTATCTGCGCGCAATGAGTGGCTAACTGAGGGGAAACTAAAGGTTAAATTGGGCATAGGATGAAGTATGGCCCAGCCTTTCTGTATCTTAAATGGGAAATGTGGCTATAAGCGGCTTTAGGCCGTTATAAGTGTTGCCTATAAACGGCGCTGATTTGCAGGATACTGTCAAAACGTACTTCAAGATACGTATCTTTGGCTGCTTATGTAGCTTTTCCTGTTGATTTTGTGGCTTTGCTTTTCTTCTTCTGTTTATTTCGCCATCTCTTCATTTTCCTCTCTCTCTCTCTCTCACTCTCACTTACTCTTTTACTCGATCTCAGTTTTCTGGAAGATTGTTGAAAGTTAAGCGCTGGTTACTTTGTAATCTCTAATCACTTGAGCAAATGTATCTTTCGCTTACTCACACTCAGAGTCGTGCTTTGTATTTATTTTTGCTTATTTTATGGCTTTGAGGCGGCCATATTGTAGTTGGGGTGTGTTGCCTCCAAACACACACGCACACACGCACACACACACACACACATGCACACACATGCACACACCTCGCATACCTATAAAATATGTTAATTGCGACATTTGCCGATTTGTTGTGGCTACTTCAGCACTACAACTGCTGCTGTTGTTGTTGTTGTTGTTGTTGTTGTTGTTGTTAATTTTTTGTTTTGTTTTAACATTCAACCCAAATATGTCAGCCTTGTCTGATGCCAGACAACTGGCATCCACAACCATATCCACGACCACAGGCACATCCATATAGATGCCCCAATGCTAAGAGATGTTCATATATCAAAATTATTGCGTATACGACGTGGGTAGCTGATCTCCAGCTCCAGCTCGAGTGTGGCTGTTGTTGCAATTGTTTTTTTGTTTTTATTTTCGTTTCCCTTGCACCCCCCTCCTGCCATGTACAACTATTTTAATTAACCAATCCACAGATTCGATGAGCTGCAGCTGATGATAGATTAGCGTCTCATTATGTAGTTCGTTGGAGACTCAGGAAAGTTGATGTTCAAGTGCCTTCAAGTGAATAATTTGACAGCTGACAAGTGTGATTCAAATGGTACACTCGTATACCCTGTAAGCTGGGAGAGTGTAGAGTGTAGACAGCCAGACAACCAGACAGCCAGACTGTAGATCGATACCTGAAGTTATATAAGCGACAAAACAGAAACCAAGCCTCAAGCAGTGAGAAGCAGTGCTTCAGTTTTCAACTCTTATTTAAATTTAATTTAAATTTCAATTTTCTTTTTTTTTAATTTCCATTTCCATCGTGGGCATCCATGGCCCCAATTACTGTGAAAATTCCACTGAATTATGGGGCAAATAGCGAAAATTGTTCGCTAAAATGTGAATTACTGGAAAAGTGAAAAAGCAGGAAAGCAAAATAGCAAAAAAAGTGAAAAAGTGAAATATCAACACTCGCAAAACTGCAACTTTTTCGCCATTTCAACGGTTTTTAATTTAGTTTTTTTTTTTTTTTTAGTTTTTATAATAATATTTATTATTTTTATTTCGCGCCTCAGATTGCAAGAGTGTACGATATATGGCATATGGGATATGGTTCAGTTATGACTTTGGTATCGGGGGAATGGGTTTCGGTTTTTACCTCGCACGAAATTGGCTAATTGCTATAATTGAAGAATCAATGGAAGAAACAATAGCAAGAAACAAAGCCAGGCAACAACGAAAGAGGAAAAGAAAATGAAAAAAAAAAAAAATCAAATTATTATTTTGATCGTATCAAGCGAAACGAAACAAAAGAAGCAAAAAAAACATAAATAAAAAAGACCGAAATGCGAAACTCAAGTAGCCCAATTAATTTGCAGCTCAAAAATAGTTGAAAACTAGAAATAATAGTTAAGGCAATAGGCAGAAGCCTGCCCGACTAGTAGATACCCAATACCCAGCAATGAATCTCAGCTCAGCGACTTCCAAGCAATGATTGTTTTATGGGCTTATCCATCGATTGAGTTCAGAAAAGATACAAAGGCAAGGAAAGGTGGGAAAAGGCGCGGGGAAGGGTACAAAAGTAATCAAATTATGTAAGTGAACAATATAAAATTAAAGGTAATTATGTCAGCAGAAAAAAAAAAGAAACAGATACAGATACAGATACAGATACAGATACAGATACAGATACAGATACAGATACAGATACAGATACAGATACAGATACAGATACAGATACAGATACAGATACAGATACAGATACAGATACAGATACAGATACAGATACAGATACAGATACAGATACAGATACAGATACAGATACAGATACAGATACAGATACAGATACAGATACAGATACAGATACAGATACAGATACAGATACAGATACAGATACAGATACAGATACAGATACAGATACAGATACAGATACAGATACAGATACAGATACAGATACAGATACAGATACAGATACAGATACAGATACAGATACAGATACAGATACAGATACAGATACAGATACAGATACAGATACAGATACAGATACAGATACAGATACAGATACAGATACAGATACAGATACAGATACAGATACAGATACAGATACAGATACAGATACAGATACAGATACAGATACAGATACAGATACAGATACAGATACAGATACAGATACAGATACAGATACAGATACAGATACAGATACAGATACAGATACAGATACAGATACAGATACAGATACAGATACAGATACAGATACAGATACAGATACAGATACAGATACAGATACAGATACAGATACAGATACAGATACAGATACAGATACAGATACAGATACAGATACAGATACAGATACAGATACAGATACAGATACAGATACAGATACAGATACAGATACAGATACAGATACAGATACAGATACAGATACAGATACAGATACAGATACAGATACAGATACAGATACAGATACAGATACAGATACAGATACAGATACAGATACAGATACAGATACAGATACAGATACAGATACAGATACAGATACAGATACAGATACAGATACAGATACAGATACAGATACTGTCACAGATACGGTTTACACTGAAGGGCGCCACTGGCAACAGGTACCAAATGGAGCACCTGTCGCTCGTCCAAGCAACAAACAACAAAAACAAAAACAACCACAAAATTTACATACGCAAAGTCGCAGTTTATTTGCTTTTTGTTTTTATTTTGTAAATTTTATTATTATTTTTATTTTATTATTATTTTACTTTATTTTTTGGCGTTTTCCTTTATTTTTGACATTTTATTTGCCCATTGCTTTGGGCCGCACACACTGGACGTTGCTTCGCGGCTTCGCTTCTTGTCGTCTCTCTTTCTTTCACCTCTTTCGCCTCTTTCTCCTCTTTCGCTGGTTTCTTTCTTTCTGTTTAACACATTTTAGACACGCATCGAAGCGGGCGCCACATTTGGGTTTTTTTATTTTTCTTTTTTTTTTTGGCTCTAAAAGCGTTAATTTCGCTGGCAATCCTCCTCTCCCTCTATCAGTACGGCTGCCTCGCCCTGCAACCTCCCCCTGCCACTCCCCATCAACCAACTCCGCCCCCTCCTTGACTCCACTGACTATGCCCAATGCCTTGGCTTGTGCCCAAGCCCAAAGCCAACAATTTGCATGGCCTAAATACGCGTATCCGCAGATGTTGCCAGACAAGCGACAAGCGACAGGCGACTCATATGAAAGTCGAAAATATGCAGATATCTTACATATAAGGGGCTTCAATGGATTTATCTTTCTCTCAGTTACTACCCCATCCCCTCCCCATCCCCCTAGTCCGACTCGTCGTGTAGGTGGCGGCATGATTTTGTGTTATGCATACGAATATCAAGTTTTGGGTTTAGAGTCGATGTTTTTCTCCTCGCGGCACGTCGTCCCAGGGTTTCAGTCCCTAAGAGAGTTGATCGTCCGTGACGAGCCACAAGAAACGTGACCAATTAAAGGCCCTCAATTATTATCGATTCACTGAACTGTTTCTTTCTGCAAGTTGAATGTACGAACGACGATTATCAACGATTATCGAACTGCAGTCAAAATTTCAGTTCATTTTTTTTTTGGAGATCAGAGCAAAAAAAATCCGTTAAAATCAAAACCGCCTCGAAAATCGCTCGACTTGTAAATATTTGCTTATGAGTTGGAGGGCGGAAAGTTAAGAAAGCAGTTAAAAAAAAATAATATTCTGGGTTTCGTTGAAAAAAAACTTAACTGGAGACAAATTAAACATTTCGAAAAATGAGGTAAAAATCGTAAAGGAAATTTCGAATATTTTTTTAAGTTTTTAATGCGTTTAAAAAAAAAAAATGACTTTTAGCTGTAAATATTTTTTAATTTAAGTTTATTTTTTTTTTAACTTCAATTTTATTATTATATTATTTTTTCCTTTAATGAATAAATAATGAAAGGAACTGAATGAATGAGTCACACGTGAATATTCAATAAAAGTTCTAGGTTTTTTTTTAAATATAATATAATTAATACTTTTTATAATAATTAATTTTTTTTTAAATTTTGAGTTGATCAGAAATAGTTAAAGAATAACAGAAAATTCTTAATATTATTATAATTTGATTTTTTTTATTTTTTTTTTTATTTTTTTAATCTAAATATCGTTTGTTCTTGTGAGTCACATGTCCGAACGACTCGAGGAGTACTCAGACTTGAGTTAAAAAATATTCACTTTCAATACAGTTGATTTTCGAATAAGATGTTATTTTTTTCCAACTTGGGGACTGACATTTGATGGGTTTCTCGATTCGAATCGATTGCAGCGATGGCAAAAAGCGCTCAACTTAAAGGTGAAATGCAATCACAATGAGACATTCGAATCAATGGCGTTTTTCAAGGTGCCAATGATGATGGTTACAGTGGGGAACGAAATGATGATGATTGTAATGATGATTGTAATGATGATTGTAATGATGATTGTAATGATGATTGTAATGACGTTGTTAATGATCATGGCATTGGTAATGATGACAATGCCGTCTTTTTGTCTACTCTCCTTTCCTTGGCTGCATAGCACGACAACAGCAGCAACAACAAAAATAACTACAGTAGCAACAACAGCAACAACAGCAACGACAACAACGACAACAACAACAACAACAACAACAACAATAAGAGCAATAACAACATGATCACCATCATCATTAACATTAACAGCAATAAACACTCAGCAATTTTCCCCAAAGTTCGCTGAACTCTGGAAATTAGTTACCCACAACATTAACTTTTTGGTAGACGCCGTCGTCGTCGTCGTCGTTGTCGTCGCCGTCGCCGTCGCCGTCGCCGTCGCCGTCGCCGTCGTCAGCTTCAACGTCGCTGCTGTCGCCGACGTCGTTGTCTTCACATTGTTTTCATTCATCATGCGGCGCCGAGACGCGTCCTCCACCGCTGCACCCACCGTTACCCGGGCCACACCTGCCGCCCCTGCCGCCCCTGTTCCACTACTTCACTGCAAAACCCACATAATTTTCAAGTTCAACCGCTGTGAAAAAATGTACAAAATAAAAAACAAAAAAAAAAAGCTAGAAAAAAAAATGAAATAATAATCATAATTGAAAAACAGATTCAGCGCTTTCCTCATTCAACAATCGCGAGCATTTCTTGGGATTAGATCATCGAGGAGATGAGCTAACCACGGGCGTTGCTGGCGACGATGACGCCAGATCTGAGATGACTTTGGATAGACTTAAGAGCTGACAATTAAACCGATGAAACATGACAAATAACAGTTCACAGATGCGCCGCACAGTGGGTGGAGGTGGCGGGCAATGAGACATCGCCCAGTCACCCCAGTCTGGGGGTATGGGGAAGGAGAAACATCAAACAGAGAGAGTGGCAGAAAGAGAGTGAAAACTTGTCTAGATTCTATTGTCATTGAGCCGATGAAACCTTCAGTGTGCGATCTGGAAAAACAGTTGACAAAGCGACTGACTTTTTCCATGGGTGTGTTTCGAGCAGATGATGAGTTTCCAAGGCATTAGCTAATGCGGAATGACAGCCATGTGGATGGGGAGTGCCTGTACGATAAACACTCGTTAAAATGGAAAATAATCACTGTGGGCAGAACTTTGGATAGGAGTGAAAGAGAGAGGGATGGGGGGAATGGGAGAGACAGTGGAGGGAGGGAAAATTCAAGAAAAAGAAATAGAGAGAGAGAAAGAGAGAAATAGGGAAAGAGAGAAAGAGAAAAAGAGAGAAAGAGAGAGAGAAGGAGAGAAAGAGAGAGAGAGAGAGAGAGAGAGAGGGGGAGAGCTATAGCAAATCATCAATCAGAATGACGCTGACTTAGAGAAAAAGTGAAAAGTGAACAAGGAGGACATTTCCTAAATCTGAATATGAGATTTGAGATTTGATAAGAAGAAGAATAAGAAATATTCAAGGATTATTGTAACATGAAGTTTTAAATAGAAACAATTAAATTAGAGCTGATATAACGGTAAAATTGAGCCAGATTTGGGAACAAGGATCGATTTTAAAAAGTGACTTAGGCGACAAACTTGTTCACTGGGAATGTAACAATAAAAAAAATTAAAATCAATTTTTTAAATATTTAATTTTTATATCTTTATAGCGGATTTAAATTTAAATATTTATGCAATTATGTTTGTATATATTTAAATATTCATATAAAATTAATTATAAAATTATTAAACGATTTCCCATAAATATTTTGACCCACTTTGTTGAGGTGTCAGACGATATTGACGCTTGTTCGATTTGCTATTGGCTCTGCCCGTCACCTGAGATACCTATGGAGATAATGTATATCTGATTGCTATGGGTACTCCGTGTGATGTGTGTGATATGATTACCACGGGCACTTTTTAGCTCCTAATCAGCTTATGCCATGCCATTTTCCACGGCTATGTTTCCACATAAGTCGCATGTCCCTCGGCGCATAAGTCACACACTGAATCGCATTATTTTCATTGCATATGATATTTTATGAGGTAATACCTGGTACATAACTACGCCCCTACCCTCCCCTCCCCTGCCCCCTGCCCCTGCCCACTACCCCTGCCCCATTCCTATAAATCTTGCTATGTATGTCTGTATATCTTTTTATAGCTGCCTCATATCTTTTTATGGCTATTTATGCCCCTTTCCTCACCTTCTCCTCCTTCTCCTCTTCCTCCTCCTTCTCCTCCTCCTCTTCCATTCGCATTCACACGCATTTCTTTTGTATCGCCCGGGCGCTCCAAGATGAAGTTATTTTCTTTATGTCCCATGGCACTTTTTAGGATCGAAGATATGCGTAGCATTTGAATTAGACTTTGATTTGGCTTACTATGATTTTTTCCACTCGTTGTTGTTGTTGTTGTTGTTTTTTGTTGTTGTCTTAATTGTTGCTGGTGAATTTGTTAATTCGATCGTTTAATCACCGATTACCAGACATTACCTCATTTTGAACGCCTCGCGGCTTTTCAGATGTTAATGAGGTTCCCCCCTTCTCTCTCCCCCCCTTTCTCTCTTCCCTCCCCCCTACCCAAATGCCATCTCAACCTTCTTCTTACCGCCCAGCATTTTCGATTAATTATTATGCAAACTATCGACTTTCTGTCTGTCTGTCTGTCGGTTTTTTTTTTTTTTTATATGCGATTCTCGTTTTAGATTCTCGTTTGGAAATCTTGAAAACTTTCGTAAATGTTTATAGACCAAAGAATTGCATAGTTTATGGTTTTTTTTTGTATTTTTTTTTGTATTTATTTGTTTCCTTTTTTGAAATATTTCTGTAGGTATTTCTTCAATTCTCGTTTTAATTCGTCTATTCTTTTGCTTATTTTGATTTCGTGGCTCTTTGGCTTTGTTGGAAACTCGCTGCAACTGCAGTTGGAAAACTTAACGCTCCATTCAGCTTTAAAATTGCTTTGTGCCACTTTCGAGTTTTGTTTATTTTTTTCTATTTTTTTTTATTTTTTTTAATTTTTTTTATTTGTTTATTGCTTTTGTTTTTCTACTTCTGCTTCTTGCGTTTGTCAGACGCTGCTATTGTTTTGTATGCTTTTATGGTTTTTCTTTTTTTTGTTTTTTTTTATTTTTCTATTTGTTTTTTTTTTTTTTTTCTGTTTCTGTATTTCTAAATCACAAATTGCAGCTCAAAACGAGTCTAAAAGAGCTGCCAAGTTGCATCGCGGCAACAGGTGGCCCCTCTGCTGCCCGAGATCTGCTCAGGGTGTTTCCTACACTCAGTTAGCCCCATTGCGATATGAGTGATTGACTTGTCTCTCGATCCGCTAGGAGGGGCAGACTGATGCGGGGGCGGACACGCCCTAAGAATGTCACGAATGTCACGTAGTTGCAGTCAAAGACTTGAATTATTGCCCGGGTCCATTTGGCTACTGGCGTGGCTTGAATAGATTTTGCCAACCCAAAGAACTGGGCAAGCGGTTGACACATTTTCTTCTTCTTCTTCTTTTTTTCTCTTTTTACAAAACTGCAAATTTTGCTTTTGCTGAAAAATGGCTCCCACAAGTATGAAGAAGAAGAAGAAGGAGAAGCAGAATTTGTGGATTTAACATGCGCCAAAGTACGGACTTTTTTGGGTTTCCAGAGACACAGCGAAAAAAAGACCTTGAAATTCCGATGAGCAAATATTAATTTACTTAAATTTATTAATTTTATTTTTTATTAATATTATTCCAATTATGTCACGTTTGTAAATCATAAAAACTTAACTAAAATTGTGACCTGGTAACGTGTCATGCGGAGTAAACCTTGTTTTATGGGTCTAAAGAAATTGGTATGATTTTTTTTAAGTTTTTTACAGGTGATACCTTTAAAAAATACTTAATAAAAGAACGGAGCTCAGCTTAAATAATAAAAAAAAAATAAAAATAAAAAAAAATAAAAATATATATGTTAAATAAATCGCGACTTGCGGTTAGGTAATTAATTTTAAAGTGTTTCATTTTGGCTTATTTTATTATTATTTTTTATTATTTTTTATTTATTATTATTATTTATTATTATTTATTATTTATTATTATTTATTATTTATTATTATTTATTATTATTTATTACTATTTATTATTTATTATTATTTATTATTTATTATTATAACTTATTATTATTTATTATTATTTATTATTAATTATTATTATTTATTATTTATTATTATTTATTATTATTTATAATTATTTATTATTATTTATTTTTATTTATTATTATTTATTTTTATTTATTATAATTTATTATTATTTTTTATTATTTTTATTTTATTACTATTAAGACTATTTTTTTTGATTTAAAGTAAATTTTAATTTAATTTTTTTTTAATAAAATTTATTATAATAATAATTATATTTTTTTTTTATTTTACTTCAAACTTTTAAACAATTATTTTAAATTTTTAGGTTACTTTAAGATTTTTTCAAATTTTTTAATATTTTTAAGTTACTAACTTTGAGTAGCTTTATTTTTTAGACATTAAAAAACTGAAGTGTTATATTTTTATAATTTTTGAAATAATTTTTCCTTGTTATTTTGCTGGTTGGTTTCCAGGAAAAACTGAAATATGTAATTTTCCCTAATTTTTCTTTATCCTTCCAGGAAAAATAAGCACCGATTATCTATCAGATTTCATTGTGGATTAATCAATTAGTGGATTAATAACAATTAAAACTCACGTGCGTGTCAAAATCAAATTAAAAACAAATGCGAAAAAATTAAAAAAAAATAAAAAAAACTCTATAAATGCAAAAAACAAAACGACTTTCAAAAAAATTGCAAATATTTTCGACTTTGCAATCGATTTTGTTATTGTTTTAAGCTTTTTTTAATTTTGTTGTATTTTTATGTTGTTGTTGTTTTTATTTAATTTTTTTTTTATTTTTTAAATTTTTTTTTGTATTTTTTTCGTATTTTTTTTGTATTTTTTTTTATATTTTTTTTTGTATTTTTTTTTTTTGTATTTTGTTTTTGTATTTTTTTGTTTTGTTTTGTTTTTGGTTTTGTTTTTTCTGTGAAGCGCTGCCAAAGACGAGGCCCAAGCAACGCCTTTTGAATTTTAATCGCTATTTCCTAATGTTTTTTGTGGATGGCTTTTCGATACTTAAGTTTATAGAAACACATTAATAAATATTGATAAATGTTGTTTATTTATATTTATTTATTCGGTTTTCAATTTCGATTCGTTTATGGATCTCAACTATTTTTGAGTCGATTCCGATTCCGGGCCTGCAGCTGGAATCGGACTGATGATTGCCTTGCGGGCATCCACTCAAGCGTCCTACTTGGTGGCTCTCTATGTTGTTGTTGTTGTTGCTATTGTTGTTGTTGTTGTTGTTGTTGCTATTGTTGCTGCTGCTTTCCGCCAATTATGGACACAGCCGTGGACGCAGTTCGATTTGAAATTTCACTTTTATTTTGCTGTTTGTTTGGATTTGAAATTCATTTCTTTCTTGGAGTTGAACTTTTTAGATACTTTGCGGACTGCGGACTCTTGATGCGTACTGCAGTTGGTCAGTGCATGGGAATGGGATGATTTGCAATATGGCTAATAGCCATAGATCCGCTCCAGCAGCACCAGCAGCACCACTACCACCACCAACAACAACAACAACAACAGCAACAACAACTGGTAAGTCAGCCATGCGGACAAAAGTTATAATTAAAGCTTCGCTTTCACCTCTTCCAGTCTTTGAGCACTCGGGTCTACTTTTTGCAGTACCTACACAGAGGATAAGGTTGCAACATACGTTAACCAACACTGGATGACTGCTGCAGCAAGTGTTGTCAAATGCACAAAAGCTAAATATTTATTACGTATCCTTAGCAGATCCTTGATCATCTAAGCTTTGAGCCTCTCCCAGCTTTAATCTGTTTTCTATGATCTGCAAATTTTATATCCTATGATCTGTATAGCATTCAGATTTGGCATAAGATTAACATTATCTATACATTTTATCTGCTTAATTTATCTACGTATTTATCTATATTTTTTATCTGTAAATTTAAGTTTCTCTGATCTACATAGCATTCAGATCTGAAAGGACTTTTATATTATCTGTAAATTTTATATCCTATGATCTGTACAGCATTCAGATTTGGCATAAGATTAACATTATCTATAAATTTTATCTGCTTAACTTATCTATATATTATATCTGTATTTTTTATCTGTATGTTTTATCTGTAATTTATCTGTAAATTTAAGTTTCTCAGACCTGCATAGCACTCAGATCTGGAAGGACTTTTATATTATCTGTAAACTTTATCTGCGAACTTAATAAATGAATTATCTATTAACTTAACATTCTATTATCTGTGTAGCATTCAGATCTGAAAGGGCGTTTACAGGAGGATTACAACAACGAACAACCAATCGCATTGCTGCCCAACACCGATTGATAGGGAAAGCTTTGACAAGTCAGACATCGAGAGATCAAAAGATACCTTTGTGGCCCTCAGATGTACTTTATCTGACAACCTTAAGATACAAAACATTGACACCCCCCTTCCGTTACGCTTGCCCAGTTGTCGATGGCAGCGGCTTTGCTGGCGATGACGTCTTCAAAAGACAAAAGCCTGACAATTTGTCAGAATCAAGTTAAGACACACATGTAAAACGATGTAGTTAAATTCACAGAAACAGTTACCTATACAGATGCAGATAAAGATAGAGATACACACGAAGACAGAGTGACAGACACAGAGACAGAGACAGACACTGAATCAGATACGGGCAAAGGTACACTTAAAGATACAAGGGACAGCCACAGATAAAGATAAAGACCAAACCCAAGCCGAAAACAAAGCCTCAGCCCATGTGTATATGCATATGAGTATGTACATATACGTATACAGTGAATAGTTAAGATTTGTCTATTTGTTGAGCTTCTCGCGTGTTTGAGCGATGACCTCAAACGTTTGCTTATTGTTTTTACCTTTTCGTTGACGTTTCGCGAATGCGTGGAATTTCTTAAAGATCTTAACTTTTCGATTGTAAATGAAAACGTTTTCTACATGCATGTGTGTGTGTGTGTGTGTGTGTGTGTGTGTGTGTGTGTAAGTTTGTAAGAAATGTTCTCCGTAACTGTGAAGAAGATCAAAGTTGAACATTAATGCCTTTATATAGTCATATGGCCAGCATGAGATCAGGTTAGCTGCCAGATGTATCTGTGAGTGATCAAGTGTGCGTCCTCAGGCAGAGATACAAACGACGTTGACACTTCAGATGAATGGCTAAGCTCTCTATTCATAGACTAGGAAACCAAAAGCACAAATGTTGGTCAAGTGTTTTGTTGTTGACCTTTTAAAAAATCATTTGTATATACCCTGCAATCGGGGCAGACAAAGGGTATATCAAGTGGCAACAGCTACTTGAACAGATGATTGAACAAATGTTTATATTATTCGAAAATTCAAATTGTCTATCCTCCTTACAGATACTCTCATTTAATTTTCCACCTTTTGGAATCCAACTCCAACTCTGGCATCGAACTCCAACTCCAACTTACCACACATTCATACGCCCCAAGACGCGTTCACTTGTCAAAGCTCGTCGAACAAGAATGAACGAGAATGAAATGCTTTTAAGGCACCTTCATTTGCATACGGGAATCGTGGCTGTGCTTAAAGCAAAGATTGATGGTATTTTGGAACGATTTGGCACGAGTGAGACACACGCTTTTTGGGGCCACAGCCGCTGATCGCAATACGCATTGTTGTTTATTCCACCTCACCCCTTTCTTTGGTCAACAAAATAGCTGACGTAACACGGTTGCATCTCAATGCACAGAGGTCGAAACCTGGTGGTAGGTACATGTAAATAAGTATCCAACCGCCCACACCCCTTCACCTCGCCAAATAAAGGTGAGTTTAATCTCTGCTATCTGAAGCGTTGCCTGTTATCTCATCGACAAATGGGACTCGAAATATATACATAGACATGCCTTGCCGCCTCCACATGGGAATATTCTGGCATATTTCTATGGACGGAGGGATACGCGTTAATATCGATAAGACAAGTTCGATTTGCGATTCGCTTCGGTGCGCAAGTGTCTATCGATTGATTGAACGATTGTTGGCTGAGGGTCTTTGAAAGTCAGATCCATTGACATTGACTTCGACACGGACTGGGCCGGGTGGCTACTCCATTTCTATACATACATACGTACATATATAAGTACATACATACATACGTACATATATAAGTACATACATACATACATACATATATAAGTACATACATACATACATACTTATCTATATGTACATGATACGTTGAAGTGAATATGTAGAGACTTACCCTTGGTGGATTCGCGTGCAGTTAAAAAAATATCAAGTCTTATTCCTTGATGATGATTTTGCTGATGTTGTTTTATTTTTTGCGTATTCTTTTTACTTGTTTTCTGGCTACGCGCCGTTTATCTTTGCTCAATGTATTTTAAATCGCATCAATTTTGACTTTATAATCAAGCAACTGTATAATACAAACAAAACGAATCAAATATAAACACTGAGCGATTTTATGGCTGTGGCTTCAAAAATTTGAAGACGCGACCATAAAACGCGCACACACACAATTTCAACAATAATAAATAATTTAATAAATTTTATACAAAAAAAAACAAAAACAATAAAAACAAGAAACAAAAAAAGAAGTTTGTTATCAAAATTTTTTTTTATTTTTTGAATTTTAAACGCGTCCGACCCAACGAAATCAACAACAAATCACGTCTTTGAGTATTTTCGTATTGTGGAATGCGCCCGCTTTTGATCAGTACAAAGGTGTGGAACGCACAAGGGGCGAAGTGGAGCTGTGACGGTGGTTCGGTTTCTGTTTACCAATTTTCACGCACAGTTTAACCGAAACTCGGCAACTTCGGTTTCGTGCCAAACTTCGTGTTTTTAACTTACGACTCGTAACTCGTGGCTCGCGGCTCGCGGCTCACAATTACTTCAAAAAAAACGTTGACTTGGCGCGTTGAGTTCGAACCGAAGACTGTCGGAAAGCTCAGCTGGTGAGTTGAGGTGCCGCTCAATCGACGATTAAACTCGTTCTTCGTGTAAAAGCCGAAGAAGCGGTCGTGCCGCTGTTGCTCCTACGAATGCTGTTCGCTTTTGACTCGCATTCGACATTCCACCAAAGGCGACAAAATGTCAAATCAACGCCATTGCAGTCCCCATGTGATCCTCCAGCTTGGCTTTCGTGTTTTCAGCTGGTATTTTCTTTGCTCTTTTTGCTTTTTACATTTTGTCTTTGGGTTGTTTTTTTTTTTTTTTGCCAACTGGTTTTACAGTTGTTTTTGCAGTACATACTCACCTTTCCTTCGTTTCCTACCGACGTTCCAGTTTCACCATACCCTCAAACGTTGGCCAAAAGCTTCTGCGTTGTCGTGCGTACAAATTTTATTCATCAAACTCTTATTTATTCATTAATCAATAAATTCTTTAAAAAACCTGTTAAAAATAAACTGGATTTTGTTATTCATCCTCATTTAATTGTATTTACAAATACAAATTTCATTCATTAGAACGCCTGAGCATTCATGATTATGTGATTAACGTTTTTATTCCTGCTTGCGTTCTTTTAATGCTCTTCTTCTTCTATCAATTTAATTTTCTTTTAATTTGTCCCTAATTTATTCCATATTAATTCTTTCAAGATTTGAGGTGAAGTAAAATTTGAAATTAAGATTTTTTGCAGCTTTTTTATTGGATTTAATAAGTGAATAAAAGGAATTTTATTATTGGTGTAAATATTGGAATATTTTCAAGACTGAAGATTGTCGGGTGTTGGCTGATAACTTGGATTGTGGTGTGTTCCATTTTGAAAAGCATTTGCCCCAATTGCCAGGAGGCTAACGACGCACCCGTTTAAGCGGATTGCCCGGCTGCATGGGGCCAACTGGCAATGTTGCAGTTCATACCCGATGTGGGCCACCGAGAACCTGGCACTTGGAGTGCACCCGATGATGACTGGCAATTTGAGTGCCGTCAGGCCGGAACGAAGACAATGTTTAACAGAGATGGCAATAGAGTGTGCGACAGAGATGGACAATGACAATGAGTGCAACTGCACTTGGACGGACGACGCTTGTCATCCGCATATTTTCTGACCGCAGCTTGGCTGCACTTCAATGAGCGCCAATGCCTGTCCCGAAACAAAAAGCAAAGCAAAGCAACTGCAACAATAACAACAACAACAACAACAACAACAACAAACAGAAAACTTTCTGCTGCAGCCGTTGGAATTGGCCGGGACAAGACGGGCTAAGACTTGGGGCCAGTGTGGAGCCCAAAAACCTGTTATCGATTTGAGGAAAATCTCATGCGACTGTTGCTCTCAACATATACCCAGAGCCACATGTGAATATGTAGCTGAAAAATACAAGTACACTATGCATGTGTGTGTGTGTGTGTGCGTGCTGAAAATTCGAAAAACTTTCAATAAAACTCGTGCCAAGCGATTGGAAAACGTGAGAAGTGGCTCAAATTGGTTTTGCTATTGGCTTTGATCGTCATCAGCAACAATAACAAGTTAAAGTGATCCAACACAGTTTGATGGACTAACGTATATCCTGTAAACTGTCAAACAAGCAGGGGGTGCTTACAGTTTCTGATTTCCTATAAGAAAGGATATGCCTTTTCAGCATTTAAAGAACTAAAACTTTTTGAAGAATAATTCTTGAGTTAATTATTTACTATTAATTTAATTATTTTTTTATTATTTATAATTTATTTAAATATTTATATAATTTATAATTTATTTTAAATTTATTTTTTTTTTATTAAATAACAATTAATATAATTTAATAATTAATTTCTTAATATATCAAAAATATAAAAATCTAAAAGACAAATTGAGCTTTGGGAGAAGTCCTTCAGTTTGTCCGTCCATCAAAATGCCTTCCTTCCGGTTTGCATTGTCGATCAAATGCACACACAATTCTGAGCTTACCCCACTGCGCAGATTACAGGGTATCGCAACGGGTTTTTCCTGTACGAATGTCAATCTGCTGAATCCGCCAACGAACTGTCCAGGATTACAGATGCACAAAAGTTGAGTTGCATAGAAAGAAAACTAGAAATGTAGGAATGAAGGAAAGTTAAAAAAAGGGGAGAAGTGACTGTTTAAGATACAAGATACAAGATACTAGATACAAGATACAAGATGCAAGATACAAGATACTTTGTTTAAGACTGAGCTCCAGATGCAGCGCAAGGCAACAACCTTTGTTGCAAGCTGCTGCAACACTTCGATTGCTGCCACAAGGAATGCAAATGGAAGCCAATAATAAATTTGATAAAGATTCAAATAAAAAAATCAAAAAAAATATAAAAAATAATAAACAGAAATTTTATATTATCAAGGGATATAACCGTTATCTTCCATTAATCTTCAATTGATTCGATTTAATTTTTCCGTAGATATAATAAAAATGATATCCTACTTACAAGTTCGTTTAGACTTAAATTAAGATAATCAGAGTGTCCTTCCTATTCGAGGTTATTTATTGGAAACTGTAGACTAAATTTTACTATATTATTTTTTTTTAACAGTTAGCCCCGATTGGCAATAGCTTCAAGGATAATAGTATCCATTGTTAAAGGAGAAGTAATAAAAATATGTACAGTCTGAAAACTGAAATATTTATTTATAAAAAAAAAAATTATAAAAAAGAAAGGATTATTCTAACTTGGATTTTAAATAAGTTCAATTGGAAGTGTAGGATCCTTGCTTTAAACGAACAATTGAAAGAAATTTTGTTGTTTAATTATGGATAGTTATATATCCCCATATATATGGATATACACATTCCATGTTAAATTATTTATTTATCCTTTTTTAAACATCACATGAAGCGTCTAAGGAATAATCCTTTTCAGAGCTCTAAAAACAGTCGCTATTTTGGGATACGAATTGCCCGGACTGCCTTAAATTAAATAGACCCTTACATTCCCATGTGTGTCCTTTTTGAATAGATATCATAAGGGGAATAAAGATAAATAGAATATATACTCAGTACCCATCAAATACTCTACAGAAAGGATATTCCCTTTTGTTGAGTTGACAGTCCAAGGAAACAATATATTCCGTACTTGAGTTTTTCAAGGACATGTGATATTTTAGTTTCGATAGTTGAATCGGACTCTAGAGTTATATTTCGGAGTAACATTACCTAAAGTTTAGGGAAGAAGAAGAAATAAAAATCTATTAATTTTTCAATTTAAAAAAAAAATCCTAAATTTTAAAATATTACATATTAACAAATTAATCTCTATCAATTCCAATTAAAAGTAATATCAAACACTTCACACTTGATTAAGTTATTGAAGTTATTGCTGGTCTTCCCAGTAGCAAAGCCCCCGGACGTGACAGGATATGGCACATCGCACAGCTCTGTCATAATATGTAATTATTTTCATAGTTTTCAATTTTCAGCACTTTCCCAAATGGTAGAGCTTGAGCTCCGGAAAACCAGAAGATGACCCCGAAACATTTGGACTTGAAGTCCTGCCCCTCGAAGGTTTGGGAAGGATTATATTAAAAAACACTACAACCACTGCAACTGGGTCCTTTTTGATCACCATCAAGCTTTCAATAAAGTGTGACACACTTGCCTGCTATAAATTATTATCAACAATTTATTGATGTCACTCGAATGTCCTGATGCTACACTTAACAAGGACATTCTATGACTTCATTACGGCCATCCCAATAGAAAATCTGAATCCAAAACTGTAAATCGCATTCGATAATCTTGAAAATGGTGATCAAATTTGAAAACCGACGAAAGCTGACGATCCTTTGACCCCTCAAGTTGCGATTTTACATATCTATTAATGTTACTCGAATGTCCTGTTTAAGAGCAGCACAAAAAGGTATGCTACACTTAACTGGGACATTCTGTGGCTTTATTATAACGATTTTGCTGAAAAAATTATTTATAATATATATAAAATAAAAAAAAATAAATAAATAAATAAATTGTTTTTTTATTTTACATATTTATATATGCACACATCAGATATATAATAACATAATAAAATAAATATAAATAATAAGTAAAAAATAGTATCTGCTGCCTAAAAGTAGGCAATGATTTTATCCACTAGCTGAGTCATTAACCTCTCGACGCCTAAAGAGAATGCATCCCTCCGCTCGCCATACTCGTTGGATCTAAGCCAATATCTCTTTTTGTACATATTAGGTAATTATATATTATATTATATATTACGTTAATTAAATATAGGTTAGTTAAATATAGGTTAATTAAATATAGGTTCACTTTATCTCTGTTATCCCGTCAGCAAAAACACTTGTTACATCTATTTAATTGTTGATCAATGGTTACTGCATGTTAAAGTTCCGTTTACAGTTTGAAAGTCACTGGGCTTTCATTGTACTTAGAAAAAATCACAGAGTGCATTATATTATAATATTTTTTCTTTGTATTTTAATCCTTTATTCCTGCTTCGTCGTCTTAAATCCGTGACCCTGATTATCCTTGCAATCTTTTCACATTGATTTTAGTTAAAGAAGTCCTTGAAAAATCCTCGTCAAAATGCAGTACAATTGGCTCAAGAATGGCACATTTTTGAGCTCTAGTCCTTAAATATCCATTCGATTATAAAAAGGACACCCATTTTATTACTTCTGAGAAGCCACTCTATCGAATGGCATTCAAGGATTTTTAGGATCTCTCCGAAAATTTTCGATTTTTTTTTGTCAAGGGGGTGGCATGCAAAATGTGTCATTAGAACACAAAAAGGACGATAACTTGGCTATTTTAAGGACTTTTTTCAATTCCTTTGGCACATAGATGCGGCTTAAGCTTCAAAATCTGACAAAACTGTAAAAAGGATAAATAGTCCTTAAAAACTCTTATTTTGCAGGATATTTCGTTATTTTAAAAACAAGCCATATCTCAGGAATGTTCTTGCGGATCCTGGCCAACTATGTGTTAAACGGATTGTATAAGCAAGGACTAGAATGTGGTCAAAGGACATCCGGATCCGACTAACGGTTCTCGAGATATTAACAATTTGGTGACGTTTGGTTGTTTCCAGCGCGCCCCGGGACGAAAATTTTCCAAGTCAATGAAGTCTAGATAAGCCCGTTATCCTTGAATGTCATTCGATAGAGTTGCTCCTTGTGACTCTAACGCACTGATTTTTTTTCAAATCCGTAAGGATATGGCCGAGTTAGATCGTCCCTATTGTGCAGTGCAGCCCTCGAAAGTAGGCAGCACATTTTCTCGTTGCAAAGTTTTGAAACTTCACAGCAACAGGTTAGCCAATAGGCTGACAACAACACGCCCAGGACGACGTATCAACAGACGTCGACCCCACAGCCTCATAAGCCATATACCTAGCATTAGGATTATATAAACTTTGGAATTGTTATTATTAGAATCAGTATTAGAATCAGTATTATTATTATTATTATTGTTAATTAGTTATAGTATTGTGCTTAATGTATATAAATAATGCTTAAGCTTAACTATAACTGATAAAAGAATAACTATACATTTCTGTATACCTTTATAAATACTAATAAAAAAAAAAAAAAAAAAAGTAAATGGATGTTACAGGTATTTTTGCTGACAGGATACCAGAGCCGACATAGCAGCTGTTTTCGTTAGTGTTATTGTCAGTGTTGTTGTCAGTGTTGTTGTCAGTGTTGTTGTTGTTGTTGTTGTTAGTGTTGCTGTAAGTATTGTTGTTAGTGTTGTTGTTCGTGTTGTTGTTCGTGTTGTTGTCAGTGTTGTTGTTAGTATTGTTGTTAGTGTTGTTGTTAGTGTTGTTGTTAGTGTTGTTGTTAGTGTTGTTGTCAGTGTTGTTGTCAGTGTTGTTGTTAGTGTTGTTGTCAGTGTTGTTGTCAGTGTTGTTGTTAGTGTTGTTGTTAGTGTTGTTGTTAGTGTTGTTGTTAGTGTTGTGGTCAGTGTTGTTGTTAGGGTTGTCAGAGTTGTTAGTGTTGTTGTTAGTGTTGTTGTTAGTGTTGTTGTCAGTGTTGTTGTCAGTGTTGTTGTTAGTGTTGTTGTCAGTGTTGTTGTTGTTGTTGTTGTTAGTGTTGCTGTAAGTATTGTTGTTAGTGTTGTTGTTCGTGTTGTTGTTCGTGTTGTTGTCAGTGTTGTTGTTAGTATTGTTGTTAGTGTTGTTGTTAGTGTTGTTGTTAGTGTTGTTGTTAGTGTTGTTGTCAGTGTTGTTGTCAGTGTTGTTGTTAGTGTTGTTGTCAGTGTTGTTGTCAGTGTTGTTGTTAGTGTTGTTGTTAGTGTTGTTGTTAGTGTTGTTGTTAGTGTTGTGGTCAGTGTTGTTGTTAGGGTTGTCAGAGTTGTTAGTGTTGTTGTTAGTGTTGTTGTTAGTGTTGTGGTCAGTGTTGTTGTTAGGGTTGTCAGAGTTGTTAGTGTTGTTGTTAGTGCTGTTGTCAGTGTTGTTGTCAGTGTTGTTGTTAGTGCTGTTGTTAGTGCTGTTGTCAGTGTTTTTGTTAGTGTTGTTGTCAGTGTTGTTGTTAGTGCTGTTGTCAGTGTTGTTTTTAGTGTTGTGGTCAGTGTTGCTGTTAGTGCTGTTGTCAGTGTTGTTGTTAGTGTTGTTGTTAGTGTTGTTGTTAGTGTTGTTGTTAGGGTTGTCAGAGTTGTTAGTGTTGTTGTTAGTGTTGTTGTCAGTGTTGTTGTCAGTGTTGTTGTTAGTGTTGTTGTTAGTGCTGTTGTCAGTGTTGTTGTCAGTGTTGTTGTTAGTGTTGTTGTTAGTGTTGTTGTTAGTGTTGTTGTTAGTGTTGTTGTTAGTGTTGTTGTTAGTGTTGTTGTCAGTGTTGTTGTTAGTGTTGTTGTTAGTGTTGTTGTTAGTGTTGTTGTTAGTGTTGTTGTTAGTGTTGTTGTTAGTGTTGTTGTTAGTGTTGTTGTTAGTGTTGTTGTCAGTGTTGTTGTCAGTGTTGTTGTTAGTGTTGTTGTTAGTGTTGTTGTTAGTGTTGTTGTTAGTGTTGTTGTTAGTGTTGTTGTTAGTGTTGTTGTTAGTGTTGTTGTTAGTGTTGTTGTCAGTGTTGTTGTCAGTGTTTTTGTTAGTGTTGTTGTCAGTGTTGTTGTTAGTGCTGTTGTCAGTGTTGTTTTTAGTGTTGTGGTCAGTGTTGCTGTTAGTGCTGTTGTCAGTGTTGTTGTTAGTGTTGTGGTCAGTGTTGTTGTTAGTGTTGTGGTCAGTGTTGTTGTTAGTGTTGTTGTTAGTGTTGTTGTCAGTGTTGTTGTCAGTGTTGTTGTTAGTGTTGTTGTTAGTGTTGTTGTTAGTGTTGTTGTTAGTGTTGTTGTCAGTGTTGTTGTCAGTGTTGTTGTTAGTGTTGTTGTTAGTGTTGTTGTTAGGGTTGTCAGAGTTGTTAGTGTTGTTGTTAGTGCTGTTGTCAGTGTTGTTGTTAGTGTTGTGGTCAGTGTTGTTGTTAGTGTTGTTGTTAGTGTTGTTGTTAGTGTTGTTGTTAGTGTTGTTGTTAGGGTTGTCAGAGTTGTTAGTGTTGTTGTTAGTGTTGTTGTCAGTGTTGTTGTCAGTGTTGTTGTTAGTGTTGTGGTCAGTGTTGTTGTTAGTGTTGTTGTTAGTGTTGTTGTTAGTGTTGTTGTTAGTGTTGTTGTTAGGGTTGTCAGAGTTGTTAGTGTTGTTGTTAGTGTTGTTGTCAGTGTTGTTGTCAGTGTTGTTGTCAGTGTTGTTGTTAGTGTTGTGGTCAGTGTTGTTGTTAGTGTTGTTGTTAGTGTTGTTGTTAGTGTTGTTGTTAGTGTTGTTGTCAGTGTTGTTGTCAGTGTTGTTGTTAGTGTTGTTGTTAGTGTTGTTGTTAGTGTTGTTGTTAGTGTTGTTGTTAGTGTTGTTGTTAGTGTTGTTGTCAGTGTTGTTGTCAGTGTTGTTGTTAGTGTTGTTGTTAGTGTTGTTGTTAGTGTTGTTGAGGTTGCAGAGTTGTTAGTGTTGTTGTTAGTGCTGTTGTCAGTGTTGTTGTTAGTGTTGTTGTTAGTGCTGTTGTTAGTGTTGTTGGTAGTGTTGTTGTCAGTGTTGTTGTCAGTGTTGTTGTTAGTGTTGTTGTTAGGGTTGTCAGAGTTGTTGTCAGTGTTGTTGTTAGTGTTGTTGTCAGTGTTGTTGTTAGTGTTGTTGTTAGTGTTGTTGTTAGTGTTGTTGTCAGTGTTGTTGTCAGTGTTGTTGTTAGTGTTGTTGTCAGTGTTGTTGTTAGTGTTGTTGTTAGTGCTGTTGTTAGTGTTGTTGGTAGTGTTGTTGTCAGTGTTGTTGTCAGTGTTGTTGTTAGTGTTGTTGTTAGGGTTGTCAGAGTTGTTGTCAGTGTTGTTGTTAGTGTTGTTGTCAGTGTTGTTGTCAGTGTTGTTGTTGGTGTTGTTGTTAGTGTTGTTGTCAGTGTTGTTGTTAGTGTTGTTGTTAGTGTTGTGGTCAGTGTTGTTGTTAGGGTTGTCAGAGTTGTTAGTGTTGTTGTTAGTGCTGTTGTCAGTGTTGTTGTTAGTGTTGTGGTCAGTGTTGTTGTTAGGGTTGTCAGAGTTGTTAGTGTTGTTGTTAGTGCTGTTGTCAGTGTTGTTGTTAGTGTTGTGGTCAGTGTTGTTGTCAGTGTTGTTGTTAGTGTTGTTGTCAGTGTTGTTGTCAGTGTTGTTGTCAGTGTTGTTGTTAGTGTTGTTGTTAGTGTTGTTGTTAGGGTTGTCAGAGTTGTTAGTGTTGTTGTTAGTGCTGTTGTCAGTGTTGTTGTTAGTGTTGTTAGTGTTGTTGTTAGTGTTGTTGTCAGTGTTGTTGTCAGTGTTGTTGTTAGTGTTGTTGTCAGTGTTGTTGTTAGTGTTGTTGTTAGTGCTGTTGTTAGTGTTGTTGTTAGTGCTGTTGTCAGTGTTGTTGTTAGTGTTGTGGTCAGTGTTGTTGTTGGTGTTGTCAGAGTTGTTAGTGTTGTTGTTAGTGTTGTTGTTAGTGTTGTTGTTAGTGTTGTTGTTAGTGTTGTTGTCAGTGTTGTTGTTAGTGTTGTTGTCAGTGTTGTTGTCAGTGTTGTTGTTAGTGTTGTTGTTAGTGTTGTTGTCAGTGTTGTTGCTCGTGTTGTTGTTAGTGTTGTTGTCAGTGTTGTTGTTAGTGTTGTTGTTCGTGTTGTTGTTAGTGTTGTTGTCAGTGTTGTTGTCAGTGTTGTTGTCAGTGTTGTTGTCAGTGTTGTTGCTCGTGTTGTTGTTAGTGTTGTTGTTAGTGTTGTTGTTAGTGTTGTTGTTAGTGTTGTTGTTCGTGTTGTTATGGTTGTTGTCAGTGTTGTTGTTAGTGTTGTTGTTGGTGTTGTTGTTATGGTTGTTGTCAGTGTTGTTGTTAGTGTTGTTGTTAGTGTTGTTGTTAGTGTTGTTGTCAGTGTTGTTGTCAGTGTTGTTGTCAGTGTTGTTGTCAGTGTTGTTGTTAGTGTTGTTGTTAGTGTTTTTGTTAGTGTTGTTGTTAGTGTTGTTGTTAGTGTTGTTGTCAGTGTTTTTGTCAGTGTTGTTGTTAGTGTTGTTGTTAGTGTTGTTGTTAGTGTTGTTGTTAGTGTTGTTGTTAGTGTTGTTGTTAGTGTTGTTGTTAGTGTTGTTGTCAGTGTTGTTGTCAGTGTTGTTGTTAGTGTTGTTGCTCGTGTTGTTGTTAGTGTTGTTGTCAGTGTTGTTGTTAGTGTTGTTGTTAGTGTTGTTGTTAGTGTTGTTGTCAGTGTCGTTGTTAGTGCTGTTGTTAGGGTTGTCAGAGTTGTTAGTGTTGTTGTTAGTGCTGTTGTCAGTGTCGTTGTTAGTGTTGTTGTTAGGGTTGTCAGAGTTGTTAGTGTTGTTGTTAGTGCTGTTGTCAGTGTTGTTGTTGGTGTTGTTGTTAGTGTTGTTGTCAGTGTTGTTGTCAGTGTTGTTGTTAGATTTGTTGTTAGTGTTGTTGTTAGTGTTGTTGTTCGTGTTGTTGTTAGTGTTGTTGTTAATGTTTTTGTTATTGTTGACAGTAACAACAACACTAATAACAACAACAATCGGAAAAACAACTTGGAATTAGACGTTTTTGCTGCTTTTGTAATGTGAAAAAAAAAAAACAAGGAAAAAATTTGCTAGGAAAGCCACGGCAAAAATGGTAAATATCACAAAAAGGACGATATCACGGAAAATATCAGGACAGTTTTAATGTCCTTGTGCAGGATTGTAGTCCGCACTGATCCGGCTTATATGACATTTAAATTGTCCGGATATGTAAGGATACGGTCGAGATATTAAGGTTTTTAGCGTAGCAAAAAATTGAGTATATCTCAGGTCCTGTAAGGACCTTCGTCCTTTTTATAACTAAAATATATGTGGGAGGACTTCACATATCTTTACATGAAAGATCATCCTGATTGTCCTTAAAATGGCTGAGATACAGAAAAATAAGTGATTTCCGGACCTTTTCTCCTTACTTTTGCCTTCAAAATAAATTTCCTATTGTTGTTGTTTTTTTCTCTTGGTTTAAATGTGTTTGTTGTTGTTTCTGTTTGTGTGTTGCTAGTATTTTTGTTGTTTTGTTTATTGTTGTTGCTTTTGTTGTTATTGTAGTTTTTAGTGTTGTTGTTTTGATTGTTTTTAGTGTTTTTGATAGCGCATTCCGTGCGACCAGCGGATTAAAAAGTGGTGCATACTTTGAGGCGAAAATTTTATAATAATTTAAGCTTTGGCTGATCAACGGTTGCAGGTTGAACGCTACTTGAAAATTTCAAATTTTTGATGTCAACTGTTTAACAGTTGATATTCAAATTTTGACCTATCGGCTCACGATCCTCAACTATCGTATAGGATAAAAATATTTATTGTATTTTAATTTTAAATTCTTTTTGTTACTATTTTTTTTTTTTTTTTATTAATATTTATAAAGGTATACAGAAATTTATAGTTATTCTTTTATCACCTTATGGGCACGATATTGCTTCAATGAGCGCTGCGGCTTAACTATTAGTTAAGCTTAATCATTATTTATATACATAAGGCACAATTCTATACCTAATTAACAATAATAATAATAATAATAATACTGATTCTAATAATTCTAATAATAACAATTCCAAAGTTTATATAATCCTTATGCTAGGTATACGGCTTATGAGGCTGTGGGTTCGACGTCTATTAATACGTCGTCCTGGGCGGGTTGTTGTCTGCCTATTGGCCAACCTGTTGCTGTGATTCATAATGCGGCTATTATACCGACTAGAGTGAAAATTAATTTGCTGGAATACTGTGGGGAGATTCAGGTCTTTGTGCAACATTTTGTTCTTGATATACCAATCACATCCAGTGATTAGACTGAGCACTTTATATTGCAAGCCTCCAAATTTGACAGCCATATAGCCAAATTGGGGCAATTATTTGCCCATGCTCGTATACTGTCATCTTGTTGCTGAGGGACAACTTACTTTTTGGACCTAGCAGCCAATAGTGTTTTGCTACTGCGGCCCTAATCCTTGTTCTCAGCACTCTAACGTGGGCTGCGAATGTGAGCCGCTCGTCAAGGATGATCCCTAGATATCTTGCTTGATTGGCCTGCTGGACTGGCGCTTCATCTAGTAAGATTTTTGGCGGTGAATTTCTTTTTAAGGTGAAGCAATGTTCCATCGTCTAGCCCACTCTTCACCCACGATGCTGCATACTCTTGTATGCCATCTGCAGCTTCATGTTCACATTTAGCCCTATATGCGACGCATACGTCATCAGCAAACGTGGCCAGCATCATTTTTCTTCGCTGAATTTCCATTTGAATGTTGGGCTCAGCCATGTCAGAAGTGTACAAGGTGTCGACCAATGGTCCCAATACACTTCCTTGAGGTACACCTGCTTTAATTTCATATTTAGTAGATATTGCCGTGAAGCTCCGCACAACAAATTTCCTGTTGGTAATATATGATTTTAAGAGCAAGAAGTAAGGCGCCGGCAGTGTGTTCTTCATTTTTGCCAGCAATCCCAAATGCCACACGCGATCGAATGCTTCTTTGACATCTAGAAACAAGGCGTTACAATATTCCTTTCCATCATAGGCTTGGAGGATTTGGTCAACAACTCTATGTAGTTGCTCAGTGGTGCTGTGTTCTGCTCTAAATCCGAACTGGTGGTCTGGAATTGTTCCCTGCGTCTCCATGATTGAAACAATCCGGGCCGCAATTACTCTTTCAAACACCTTCGAGATCGAAGGGAGGAGACTGATCGGCCTGTGGTTCTTTTAAGGGGGCAACAAAAAGAACGAAAGTACTGCATATTCTAGATATTGTAGGATAACCTCATCATGTTGTCCAAGAATCAAAGAAATCACTCAACCAATGGCCGAGTTATAACCATTTCAATATATTTATTTAAATTTCAACAAATAAAAGCCACTCAAAAAAGTCACTCGAAAAAGTCACTCAAACAGCCTCTAATTGAATCTGTTAGCCTGGTACTTTTTCATAATTAGGTATCTCGCATCGATCACCGAGATCAGCGGCCAGCGAGCGGCAGCCGCCCAAAATTCGTAGCATACTTTCAGGGGGAAGATTTTTGTTTCAAAACTTTGCAACGAAAAAATGTGCTGCCTACTTTCGAGGGCTGCACTGCACAATAGGGAGGATCTAACTCGGTCATATCCTTACGGATTTGAAAAAAAATCAGTGCGTTAGAATCACAAGGAGCAACTCTATCGAATGGCATTCAAGGATAACGGGCTTATCTAGACTTTATTGACTTGGAAAATTTTCGTCCCGGGGCGCGCTGGAAACAACCAAACGTCACCAAATTGTTAATATCTCGAGAACCGTTAGTCGGATCCGGATGTCTTTTGTACAGATGTTAGTCTTTGCTTATACAATTTGTTTAAGACATAATTGGCCAGGATCTGAAAGGACATTCCAGAGATATGGCTTGTTTTTGAAATAACGAAATATCCTGCAGAATATGAGTTTTAAAGGACTTTTCGTCCTTTTAACAGTCTTACCAGATTTTATAGTCTAAGTCGCACCTCTGTGCCAAAGGAGTTAAAGTAAGTCCTTCAAATGGCCAAGTTATCGTCCTTTTTGTGTTTTCATGACAAATTTTGCATGCCTCCCCCTTGACAAAAAAAATTGGAAAATTTTTTGAAAGATCCTGAAAATCGTGGAATGCCATTCGATAGAGCGGTTTCTCAGGAGTATAAAAATGGGTATCTTTTTTAAAATCGAAAGGATATTCAAGGACTAGAGCTCAAAAATGTGCCATCTTTGAGTCAATTGTAGTGCAATTTGACGAGGATTTTTCAAGGACTTTCTAACTGAAGTCGATCTAAAATGATAACAAGTATAACCAGGATAACGGACTGACGGATAAAAGATAATGATTATGCACTTAATGATTTTTCCCCCAAGTACAATAAGAACCCAGTGGCTCCCAAACTGTACGAGCAATTTTAGTATGGAGAAACCATTGATTAACCACTAAATGGATGTTACAGGTATTTTTACTGACAGGATACCAGAGCTGACATAGCAACTGAACCGTCAGGACATACGAGTTGACAGGATGTTACCAGGATATTAGAGCCGATAAAAAAATTTCAAACAAAATGACATTAAGTGGTTTTCCCGTGTCAAAAAGTTATTACTGTTTCGAAAGCTGAATATTCTTGAATGTCCTTTGGTTAATTGAAAGCTCTTGAGTTGGAGGTCCTTTGCCCAATTGAGAATCCTGATTGGTCCTTTGTATGCTTAATAAATCTTACCAGAATGCGAAATATATCACTGGGAAGGTACTCACACCTCCTCTGTAGAAATATCCCGAGTCCTTAAAGAACATTCACCCAGTTGTTGGACGAATCGAAAATTACTCCACAATAATCCAGTAGGAGGCTGCCCAAAAAGTTATAAGCCGTTACGTGTTGCAACTAGCTCATTCTTGATTTTCACCAACTCACCAATTTATATGATATTTTCTTTATATTAATTAATTTATTTAATTTTTAATTTACCTTTATTTTTTTCCTTTTTATTTTTGTACCTCGCGTTATTTTGTTTCAGGCAGAAATCGATCTTTCCCCTGACTTCAGCTGCTTGTGGAATTGCTACGGAATTTTTCCACGTCAACCAAAAGACTTTACTTCATTTTTTGTGTCTTGAGTCTTGTGTCTTGTGTCTTGTGTCTTGCGTCTTGAGTGTGGAATGCGTTTCACCTACGCAACATTTTCATACTGAGGTTCAAAAGCGAAGCTCAAACTGAAACTAGATTTTACCTTGTTGTTGTTGGCATTTTAAGGCACGTCAACAGGTTGTTGTTGTTGTTGTAGTAGTTGTTGTTTTGTTAGTAGTTGTTGTAGCAGTAGCTGTTGTAGTAGAAGTTGTTGTATTTGTAGTAGTAGCAGTTGTTGTAATAGTTGTTGTTGTTGTTGTTGTTTTTGCTGTAG